>JAADYC010000043.1:0-52342 GCA_023338135.1 Phytopythium kandeliae | reverse complement strand
GCAGCTGTGGTCGCCATCGACAGAGCGGATAAGCAGGGCGAGAGTGCAAGTGGAGGCACGGACGAGAGTCGGAGAGTATGGATGCAGAGGTTCCGTCTGCAATGGTCATCAGCGGTGGCAAACGAACACCAAGTGAGTCGGTGCGGCAGCCGCTGGACGAGCGAGCCTCTACGACGGTCTCGAACGGCGCACGCACGGTGCGGTTGCCGTGTAGAATGCCTCCGGTTGGAGTAAGCCACTTGATGTGGTTGTAGCACTCCATCGCAGCCGCCAGTGCGAGCGTAAGACCACCGCCGCTGCCAGTCAAGAAAAGGGTCGTGCACAGCGAGCCAGGAGACTTGGCAGGCGACACGGAGGACAAGGCAACTGGCTCTGCCAGCGAGAAAGTGTACGCTTGGAGTGTGGACTTCGCTGCATTGTTGTGACTTCGATGCGGATTGGCTTGCGACATTGTGCATTGAAGCAGTCTTCAGCTGCACGTTTGCGGCCGCGCGCCTTGATGTTCATCGTTGTGCCTTCGGTGCCACTTTCGGTGCCACTTGAGCTTGCATTTGTCGATTCGCGCCATCTTCGCTCTGCCTGTCACTCATTTCCTCGGTCGCTTGGTTAGTTACTCGCTCGCTCGCTCGCTGGTGGAAGTGAGCTGTACTGTTGGCTGCAGTGGACTGACGCTTCAACCGCCTGTAGCAGGATGTGCGGATCTAACTCTTCCGATCTGGAGGGAGCGCTTAGGCAACGAGATGATAGCAAACATGCAAGCGTGCAATTTTGTCTTCAACAAGAGCTGGACATCATCGCCATCGCCGCCGGCGCCAGCGATTCGTGTGTCACCTGCTGGTTCTGAGTCCCGAGGAGCGATACACGATGGAGTGCCGTCAATCTGCCGAGACGAGGCGTCCCCTCGGTCCCAGTGCCACCACGTATATTCGTTACGCCCAACGGCGAAGGGCTCGACTCGAGCGCTATTCTAACGGCCACGCCTGCTTTAATGCAGCCACATGACGCCGTCGCGCCGCTCAAGCTCGGGAAGAGCGCGTACGCGCTCTGCTGGGTCTGCATCCTCGCCGTCCACGCCGCCGCTGGCGCCTTCTTCGCGGCAGTGGCGGTCTTCTACTGGCGCCTCGAGAGCTCGTACTTGGGCTACTTCCTCGAGTTCTACGGCATCGGCCTGCCCTCACAGCACTACACGACCGTCGCCATCGCACTCGCGGGGTCCGCGACGCCTCACTGCGCCTCGGTGCTAGCCATGGTTTGCGGTTCGCTCGTTCAGCGACGCCTGGCCTTCGGCTTCCGGCGCGAAGGCGGACGCAGCGACAGACGGCACAGAGCATCGAAGCGCGCGCGCTACACCGGCATGCTGACCGGATCCTACGCGGGGAGGCTCGCGGCGGGGCTAGCCAGATCGTTCGAGCTCGTCTTGGGTCCGACGGGCCTCTTTGGTGTCCGCGGCCGCCACTACGGCGCCATCCTCGTGTGTCGCGAGCTGCTCGAGACGGCGCTGCAGACCGTGCAGGCCTACAAGATGAGTCAGCTGCTCCCGAGGGCAACGCTCAACAACATGTACGTGGGGCTCATCGTGGCCAACTGCTGGTCTGCGGCAGCCGTGCGTGTCGCGTTCGCCGACCGCTCGGCGCTCGAATGGCTCCTGAGCTTGCTGCTCGACTGCGTGCTCGATCTCGTCACGTCGGCCGGGATCACGCTCATGATCGCGCGCTACTACCTCGCGGACTACGACTGGGTCATTGGCGGTTTCTGGAACGCGCTCTGGACTAACGATACGTGGTTCGCGAGGGCCAAGAACGAGTTCCAGCTCGCGTTCGTCACGTCCTGGGGAGACTTAGCCACGCGGGTCCTCTTCTCCGTCGGCGCGGCCATCTCGCTCGCGGACATGAAAGCTCTACTGCAACCTTCGGCCCGTTCGAACCGCGTTGGCAGCGCCGCAAGCGAGCGAGCCCGCCGGAGTGCGTTCGGCGCCACAGCGGTCGCTCCCGCCGCGAGCGCTATCGCGCCAGTGCCACGGAATACTCCAGCTTCGAAGCAACCCACCACCGCAGGACCTCGAGTCAAAGATATTTGGCCACGCCGCTCGCTTTGTGGCCGCTGCTGGACGCTGCCGGCGCTCTTCGGAGCCTGGGGACTCGTCTTGCTGCTCCTCCATCTCCACGCTGGCTCCATTCCGGCGATCGAGCAATGCCGACTCCAGGTCCGACCGTGGACGGCAGTCATCCCGTACTGCTACGTCGTGGCGTTCGACTGCCAGCGCCTCTCAATGGCTGGGACCGCGGCCGAGATCGAGTCCATGTGGGAACAATTCGGCCGCGCCACGGTCGAGCGCATTGTCATTCGCCACTGTCCGGCGCTCGAGTTACCTCCGATGCTCCGGGAGTTCGCGGCGCTCAACACGATCAAAGTATACAACTCGTCGATCACCGCGTGGAGCAACGACGCGGCGATCAGTGCGACGGATCACCCGCAGATCGCGCTCGTCTACCTCGTCCGCGTAGAGCTCCCCGATGGGCGACTGCCGGCCGGGTTACTCTCCCCAGACACGCCGCAGACGCTCGTGGAGATCACGATTTGCGTGTCCAACCTGCGGCAACTACCCGACGACTTGGACACCAAGTGGCCACCGGGGCTCGTCTTGAACATCGAACTCGGAGAGCTCGCAGCCGTACCCGCGTGCCTTCTCCGCTTGCTCCCCAAGATCTTGTCGGTGTACGGGAACCCGATCGAGACGCTACCGAGCGCATTGTTCCAGCTCGAGGGTATGGTGGGCCTGGACGTAGGCGCGACCAAGGTTGCGTCGCTTCCAGAAACCGTAAACTCGATCGCAAGCACTCTGGAGTACGTGATCGTGGCCAACACGGGTGTCTCTGCCTTCTGGAAGTGGATTGACGCGATGATCCATCGCTACGATTCTACCGGATACCCGCTGATCTTCGCCTTCGGAACGCCATACTGCGACGCGTTCGAGCGCATCGCGAATGGCTCTCAAGCGGACTTCCCGCCGGAGGCGCCGGTTCTACGCTCATCATTGTCACTGCTGATGGACGCGAATCACTGGCAAACCATTACCAAGGTCGCATCATGCGCTCGGTTCTTCTCCGAGCCATTCTTCGGACTAGCGGGGGAAGACGCACTAGCAGCAGCCGGAAACTGAAGGCTGCAAACGTGAGCATGTCTTGACGCGACGGCCAAAAATAACCTGGAGAAGCCGAACATGTATGGACACGGCGGCAGCGGTCTCAACCTGCAACGCATCGCCAGAGCCATATTGACGAAACAAGTCGCTCGCAATGAGTCGTGTCCACCTCGGCCTCGTGACGTTCTCATTCTGCTGGGTCAGCATTCTGGCTGTCCACGCTTCTGCTGCCGCCTACTACATCGTGGTCGCCATCTTCTACTGGCGATTGCGATCGACGCACTTGACTGCCTTCCTCGAATACTACAGCATTGGAATGACTTCGGATCACTTCCGCACCATCGCACTCGTGCATGCCGTGTGCGCAGCTCCGCACGGCGTCTGCATCTTCCTCATGCTTCTCGGCTCCCTCGCATCTCGGCGTCCAAGTTTCCATCCTCCGCGACTGGTCCGTCCGTCTCGTTTCTCGACCAAACACTTCGGCTCGATGAGGAACCACCCGAGATTCGCATCAATTCACGCCAGTGCCATCAAGACCAGGGCCTCGTTTGCAGCCACGCGAGTCGGCGGAGCACTCAAGTTGCTGATTCACACCGGTATCTTGGCTTACCACAAGATGTTCGGCGCATCGGGGATCCTGGACGTCAATGGTAAATACTACGACCTCGTCCTCGTAAGCCGCGAGCTGCTAGAGACGTCACTGCAGACCGTCCAAGCGTACAGGATGAGCTATCTGTTGCCGAGAGCGACTGTCAATCAACTGTACACCGGGCTTATCGTGCTCAACTGCTGGCTCACAGTGCTCGTCCGCGCCTTATCCAACGGTCGCGTCGGACACGAGCGGTTCTTCAGCCTGTTCTTCGACTGCGTCCTCGACCTGGTTGCTTCGGCCGGGATCATCCTCACGGTCGCGCACTACTATCTGAGAGATTATAACTGGACGATCGGCGGGTTCTGGGACGAGCTCTGGGTAGACGACAAGTGGTTCTCGCTAGCCAAGAACGAGTTGCAGATCGTGCTCGTTACCTCTTGGATCGACCTCTCCACGCGCGTCGTGTTCGCCATCGGCTTGATTGCCTCACTTGCCGACATCAAAGCGTTGCTGGCGCTCCAGATTTGCTCTAGCCGCATCCAGAGCAGCCCAAGCCTTGTCAACAGCGAGGCTGAAATGATCACCAACAGACCTACCACAGCTCCGTGGCTTCTGATGGCAAAGGGTATTGGACCAGAGCCCTGTCTCGTCTTGAGCGCTTCCGGAGCATCCACATCGCCGCCGACGGGTCCGAGAAGCGTGATAATAACGAGACTGAGCTTAAAGAGGACCCACGGGCGACTCACAGCGCTCGCGTCTCTCATTTTTGCGGCGTGGGGATTCGTGGTGATGGTCTTGCACCTCCATGCGTCGTCAATACCATCGCTGACACAGTGTGAGCTCCAAGTCCGACCGTGGGGGTCCGCTATTCCGCACTGCTACTTAGTGCGGCTCGACTGCGACCAACTTGGCATCGCGGGAACCTCACAAGAAATCGATGCGCAGTGGCGACAATTCGGACCCACGGCGGTCGAGCGCATTCTCATCCGCCATTGCTCGGCACTCGAAGTGCCGGACTTGCTGCAGGACTTTGGAGCGATGAACGCGCTCAAAGTGTACAACTCGTCGATTGTCCGATGGGGATCCGACGCCGCCATCACCGCGACGCACCACCCGCACGTTGCACTTGTGTATCTCGTGCGTGTCTCCGTCCCGAACGGCGCGGTGCCCGACGGATTGCTCTCCACAGATACGCCACTGTCGCTGCAGGAGCTCACCGTCTGTGTGTCCAACTTGCGCGAGCTGCCCGACGACTTGCACACTCGATGGCCCAAAGGTATCGCCATAAACCTCGAGCTCAGTGAACTCACTGTTGTGCCCGAGTGTCTCCTACGGCTGGAGCCGAGGAGCTTGTCGCTGTACGGCAACCCAATCGCCAGCCTCCCTGCAGCTCTGTTCGAGATCGAGGGCATGACAGACTTGGATGTGGGCGATTCCGACATTGTGGCGCTTCCCCATGGCGTCACGGCGCTCTCCAGCACGCTCAAGTTCATTTACTTCCCCAACACCCAAGTGTCAGTGCTCTGGGCGTGGATCGACCCTCTCATCTTGCGCGCCGCGACCGACATGTTCTGGTCCGTCTACGCAGGCAGCACGCCGTACTGCGCGCAGTACGAGCGCGTCTTGAACGGGTCGGCGAGTAACTTCTCAGTCCAGCCGGCGGCGACTGACGAGCCGTACTCGATGCTCATGGACGCCGAGAACTACTGGGAGAGCATCTACGTCTACGTCACGTGCGATATGTACTTCGCGCAGCCGTTCTTCCCACTGTCGACCGAGGACGCGGCTGCCGCACCGGTCGCGGCCATAAGTGTATGACTGGGCTCTGTGGGATGCGGGGTCAGAGAGCGCTTCGCAGTAGCGGTGGAGGCGTCTAGACTGCTGTCGGTAAAGGACGATCGCAAGATGCTCCAAGGTGTTTGTCGATGCGCACCGAAGGATCGCGTGACGTACGTCACGCCTCGGTTTCGTGGTTCGGTGACGCTATTCGACCTGATCACAATCGGTGGCAGAATTGTCCCACTTTGCGCCACCGTTTTTCTTGTTGAGTTGCTCTTGAGGCGATACAAACTGCAAGACAAAACAAACAGGCGGCGCACGAAGAAGCGCTCGAGAAGCACCCCTCACACCAAGATTGCCCCCCGCATCGCGCCGCTGCGCGCTCTCCTGCTCCGTGCCTCGCGCCGCCCCGCGCCGCCCCGCGCAGCCGTGTGATTGCGGCTCGGAGCGGACAGCTAGAGCTCCAAGAGTGTCGCCCCAGAGGGCTCCCTGACGGCCTAACAACGGGGAAAGGCGTGCGCTGGCGCGGACGAGTCGGCGGCGCGTGCGAGCGCTGGGGGTGGGCTTCCAGACGTTTGGGCAGGCGCGATGCAGGCCTTCGAGGATGAAACAAAGCGCGTGCTCAAGAAACAGCGGGTGAGCGCCAGTGTGATTGACCGCCAGCTTGATGTGCTGCTGGAGGAGGTCCACACAACCACGCAGAAGCTGGTAGAGAAGCAAGAAGAGTTGCGGCGGAAGAAAGCACGGCGGAGCGGCGCGAGCTCTTTCCACGGTGAACCATCGGCCGACAGATCGTCGAGCGCAGCAGAAAATCCCGAGAGTTCCCGAGCGGGAGACGCGGATCGGCCCCCGGAGAGCAGCGAGGCGGAAGAAAGCAAGGAGACGATCGTGGAGGAGCAGGATGACGCCATGGAGAGGGTAGTGCGCGGCTTCATCCGACGCGTGCGCTTGCTGCATGTGGAGAAGAATGTCGCGGCCGAGTTGAAGTCCATCCACGTGCTCTTGTCCAAGTACTCGAAACAGATTGACAAGGTACGCATCGTCATGTTTCGCTCGGCGCGACACGAATTGCATAGAGATGAGTAACGCCGCGTGCTTGTTACCATGGGAGCAGAACTTGTGCAGCGACATTGCCAAGATGTGTCAGTCTAGCGATCTGGACGAGAAGCCAGTGCTCCGAATGATCGCCGAGTATCTTTACCATGACGGCCAGATCGAAGCAGCGGACGTGATGTGCAAGGTGAGCAGAGCAGGTGGCGGTATCACGATGGGGGTTGCTAACGCTATGGACACTGTGTGACCTCCCGTTGGAAACAGGAAGGCAATGTTGAACTGGATCCGGCGTACCGAGAGTGTTTCGTGGAGTTGCATGGCATTCTGAAGGCGCTCAAAAGCCACGACATGCAGCCAGCTCTGGAGTACGTGACGCCGCGGCTAGCTGCTCACGGCAAATAGCTCTGATCGCGCTCCTTGCGCCTGAATACGTTTGTGCAGGTGGGCGAGAATGCATCGCGACGATCTCCAGCGCCTGCGAATTGATATTGAGTTTGAGCTCGTGAGGCTCAAGTTCGTCGACACTCTGGAAAGGTCTCCAGATGTGCTAGACACGGTCAACTTCGCACACAAGGAGCTCTCCTTCTTCCACGCTACTCACCCTGAAGGTACCGCCTCGGCAATTGTGCTCCTTGAGCGCGGTGGGTTCTAACGTAAACTTGGACCGCAGAGGTTGGCGTGTTGATGAGCTGCGTGCTGTATAAAGGCCGGCTCAGCGAGTCACCGTACAAGAACCTGTTCACCCCGGACCGCTGGGAAGACATTTACGACGCCGTCATTCGCGCATGCTGCCAACTGCGCAACGTGCCATACCGCTCCTACCTCGACACCTGGTGCGTTGCGGGAAGCTGCGCGAGTGGTTGCTGCGAAGTGGCTGACGTTTCTCGTTCTCGTCTAGTCTTTCGGCGGGTATTTCTGCTCTCCCGGCAATGCGAAAGTTCATGACAGTCATGACCGACAAGATGGCTGACTGGAGCAAGATGGAAGAGCTGCCGGTGCGTTCAGCGCGAGCAGTCGTCACTTGCAGTTTCTCTGACCGCGTCGTGGTATATTGTTGGCATCTGTGCAGGTGGAGGTCCCGATCCCCAAAGATCTACGTTTCCACAGCGTGTTTTCGTGTCCCGTGTCGAAGGAGGAGAGCACGCCGACGAATCCACCGATTTTGCTCAAGTGCGGCCACGTGATATGCCGTTCGTGCGTGAAACGGATATCGTTCAACATGACCCGGTAAGTGTGAGCCCAACAAGTGCGAGAAGGTGGAAGGGTGTCATGTACTCATCGACGGATGAATTCGTGGGTGTCGTTGCCAGGCGATTCAAGTGCCCGACTTGTCCGATGGAGCAGATTGAGAGTGAGACGCGCGAGCTATTCTTCTAGATAGCGATAGCGCACTCCTTGGTTGTGTGTGTGCTCTCGCGAACTTGAGATGATTCGCTGCCGGCTTTAAGAAGCCATCAAGCATACTGACTCATGTGAAGTACCCTGCGCGTGCCTTCATCTGCATCATCGTGGTCGTCCCACTCGAATGGATCTCCCTCAGGCTTCTCGTGGCTTCGCAGCGTCGTTGCGTCCTTGCACGAGCGCTTGAGCGCGCCAGATCGATGCATTGGGCTGAAAAGAGATGGACTCGTCGAGCGCTGGATATTGTGACGGGTACAAGATGATCGAATGTCGTACTGAAGCGCTCGACCGTCTTGGGTCTGACTCTTGCGAAGGGGCTCATTCCTTGCTTGCGGCCGGCTCGGGTCGTTGCGACTGTGCCTGGTCGAGGCAAGCACTTGAGTGCTTTCCGGGCACTTTGCTATACCTTTGTTGAGGGGTGTGTCTTGGCGTTGACCGCAGCAAGCCGGCAGGCCACTCTGCGAGTCTTGATGTGCGTTACCGCAACTTGCTTGAGTTCGCAAAACGTGCATCTCTGCTTTCAAAGCGTCAAGAGCACGTTCGTTCTTCTCCACTGCGCACCTCATCGAGTCCAGTTCGTCTTGCTGCTCCGTGATGAGACTCGTCATGGCATTGACGACGTCGTGGACCTCCGCCTCGAACTTGGTTTGCTCCAGTTTCTTTTTGTGTAAGCCTTCGTAACAGAGCGAGAGGAATTCTTGATCATTCTGCGCACCGTAGAACAGAGTAGTCGAGAAGTCGACTCCAGCTAGTGGCGAACAACCTTCGTGAAGCCGGATGCCTCGAGCTGGACTGGGACTCGCTACAGGAACGGGTGTGTGTGCTCTGCTCGCATTCTTTCTCTGCAATCGATCCACTGCGCGCTGATGCTTCAGCCTCTTTCTGTGGTCACCCCAGCATGAAGTTGAAAACCTCGAGCCCATCTTAAGAACAGAGTCCTCGCATCTGGAAGATGCAAGCACCACACGCGTCAGCCGAAGATAGGCACGTCACAACACACACCTCCGTCAAGTCACGAACCTCCCGCAACGGATCCACAAGCCGCGCGCCATATCGAGTTCGGCCACATCGGGGTCTGTGATCCGCTGGCTGACGTAGTCGTACACGTCGAGCGGCCAGTGTTTCCTGCCCCCTCTCCTGCTCGCGGCCATGATGCTTGCGTACCACGGCTCCAAGAGCGAAATGAAGGCCTGACACGCGGCAACTCATTCACTACCACCATGTGAACTTTACAAACTCCAAGTGAATCATACAGCCAGCGAGATGCAAAAATGGCGGGCTTCAACACGAGAGTGATGGCCGCTTCAACCTCGTGTCTCCGGTTACGCGTCGCGACTCCTCGTATGGCCAGCCGTGTAACTATCTGGAAAGCGGCCGGGAAGCATTCGGAAGATGGTGGCGTCGCTCAGCTTGGCGCAAGTGGAGGAGGAGCTACGCGCGGCGGAGGCATACCTTACTGGAGGCAGCGTGTTGACCGCCACGCCGACCCACTCTGATGCCAAGGAAGGCAGCAGCGCGGGCGGCGACGCACATGAGAGAGAGATGCAGATGACTGGTGCGTGAAGGAGTCCAAGGGGTGAAGGGTTGAGAGAGCGTTGGTCTTCTCATGCCAGGCAACACAACATGTGTGCTATGCAGAGGTTCGAGGACTACTTGGGAAGCCAAGGATCCGACCAGTATTATCGGTGAGACCGCAACAGGACTGATTGATCAGCAAAAAGAACAGGATTATTCAACGCGCGTTGGCACAGGAGGAGCGGAGAAAAGAGATACTCGCGAAGCTGTCTTCAGAGCGGCAAGCAGCGATGCGAGCTCGGGGCATGGGGCAGGACGGAGCTGGAGGCGGGAGCGGCAATCCGAATCAGTACACCGCATCAGTGGAATACGTTGTACCAGACCCACAGCTTTCGGGTGAAAAGCTTTCGAGTATGATCCGTAAGTCAATTGCTCGCGGCACATGGTAACTTTGAGATGACTTATGTCCCTCTTGCTGCCACAGCGGCAGCTTCCGACGACCCCTCCGAGGGTTCCACAGGTCGGCGATCGTCTATTGTATCCGATCAAACGAGCGAAGGCAGCGTGGAGCTCTTTTATGCTAGCGACGTCCTCGGCGGAACACCGACACGGGCTCGTGTGTCATCTCTATCTTATGCGCCGGACGAGGGAACGCAACTCCACGATTTCACCGAAAATGGCCGCTCGCCACACGAGAAATTGCCGCTGAGTGCTGATGATGTAGACTTTCGCTACGATGCTGCACAGTCAGCTCAGCCGAATTCAACTATGGCGAAGCTCTTTCAACGAACGCACAGCGATTACGCAGTCGATCTCAACCAGCAAAGCAAATTCGCGCCTTCATCGAGCGCACGCGCACAGGAAGTCAGGGACGCTGCTGCTTGTGACGCTGCTACTGGCCAAGAGGGAAGAAAGGTGACATGGGGACCGACAGTGGCGTTCACAAGCACCCAGTCTTATCGAGACCCCTCGTCAGCAAGCGATTCGGAAGCGTTTGATGTTTCTCTTGAACCGCCGAAATCCCAGCTGCGGACCCGCCTTGACATTTTGGCTCAGCCCCGAGTTGATTTGTTTGTGGAGCGTGAGAAGAAACGACTGCAACAGGAGACAGAGAGTCTTCGGGAGTGCACTTTCAAGCCAAATCTGGCTAAGCAACAGGCTGGAGACACTCGGAAGGCAAGCCACGGGAGTGCAAAGCTGATTGGGAACGATCCCAGGCATTGTTCAGAGCATTCCCGATCTAAGCGGCCAAACACCGAGAGATGCCCTTGGTTGTCGCTTAGTCCTCGCCAAAGCGAACCAAGAGGGGATTCTCGGCTCCGTACAGCAAGGGATGGCGATCAGAAGCACCAGTCAAAAGGTGAAAGCGTTGTTCAACGACTCCATTTAGACGGTACTATGCGCTACGACTTGCGGGAACAAGCGAAAGAGGCGCTGGAGGCTGAACGTTTGCGATCCTGTACGTTCACGCCTGCAATTAACCCGACATCCCGAAGCCTCGCCTTCGCAGTCAGTTACAGACCGATTCACGAACGTGTGAGCGACATTCAGCGCGCTAAGGTGAGACTTTAGTGCCTCGTACATCGAAGTTAGGAGCATTTGGAGGTAATTCGTGGGTAGGAGGCGCGCCGCTGATGATATCGATGTCATTGATACGCCAGAACGAGCGCACTCAAGTTGTTCTGGACCGCCTTGCGACGGAGGGCGGCGCACCCTCGTTTACGCCAAAAATCAACTCCAAGAGTCGAGAGATCGCGGAGACTATCCTCACTGCGAAAGACGCCTCTGGAACTCGCACTGATTGCGGGAAGATCCGATCGGTCACAGACCGACTTGTAGAGGACGCGGGAAATCTGTTGGAGCGACGGAGCGCCATCCAGGATTACTACGACGAGCTGACGCGGCAGCCTTTTGCACCGAAGATCAGCGAAGCGTCCGAGGAAATCGTCAAGCACCGCCCAGAGTTCCAGCATTTTGACTTTGTCATGAGACAGGACTACTTTCAGAGTCGCGAGCAAGAGAAGCGAGAAGCTCTGGAGGATGTGTGTGAGGACAGTCAGAGCGCTCCATTCAAGCCCGACATCGGCAACGCCGAAGAGGTCTTGAAGCAATTACGTCCTGATCTGGCGAATGAGAGTCCGGAGGAAAAGCTCTATCGCTTAATCTATCGTGATCCCAAGAACCTTGAGGTGAAGAAGCAAAAGCTGCGCGAGGAAGAGTACGCCAAGTGCACTTTCAAGCCCGACATTAACCCAGTGTCTAAGGCTCTGGGTCGCCCATCGACAATTGATCAGCTCGCTCGCCCCGTTGCTGGCGTTAGCGACTCTGACGGCACTCCGCTTGATTGCAGGGACGGCAGACCTTGTCCCGATACATCCTCACGCGAGGCGCTGAAGAAGTACTTTGCCGGCAAGCGCTTCCGCTCTAAGATCGCACTAGAAATGGAGCAGGCCGAGCGTGCGGAGTGTACGTTCCAGCCGACACTGATCTCGTCCTACAAAACGAGAGGCATGTGTTCGAGCGCTAGTACGTCGAAACTCGGAAGCCAGGCCCGAAGCGGCCAAAGGAGTGTCTGGAGGTCCGATAACTTGCTACATTTCATCGAAACGCGCCGACAGCGCAAAGAGGAACAAATGGAGGCAAAGCGCAACGCGCTCGCCCTCAAGGAGCTCGAGGAGTGCACGTTCCAGCCGAACGTCCGTAAGCCGCGCGAGAGAAATGGAGAGTCACAGCAAGAAGACGGCACAAAGCAATCCAGAAAGAAGCGCATCAGCTCCTCGTCACCTTCGCCTCCTCGTGATGAGGGTGGTCCACGAGACCAGGTAAGTACCACCCGCGGATTCCTCTGTATCCTTCACTCCATTGACTAGCGTGCCGTGCCTGAACCACGGGGAGGCTGTGATTGACCAGAAGCCAGTCATCGTTCGCGGCCTCGGGCGGTTCCTCGAGCTACGTGAGCTGGCCAAGAAGCAGCAAATCGAGCAGCAGGAGCGGGAGCAACGCGCGTTCCGCCCCAATGTGTCGTACGAGCCGCGGAGCTGCACGGTGCCCAAGCCATTCAAGCTGTCTGAATCCAGTAAGGAGTCGATACGACGGCGGCTGCGCGCGGAGGAAGAGAAGCGCGACAAAGAGCGAGAGGAATGTACGTTTCGACCGAGAACGCTCGAGTCGCAAAAGCGGAAAGTGCTGCACCACATGTTCGATCGGTGAGATAAGGTCCGCAATGCTGGTCGCTGTGGATTGTGTAACTATGCTCATTACTTATATACTTGCAGTTAGGCGGGCGAGGGGATACTAGTTGCCGTGATTGCAGCCTCACGACGACAGAGCCGACATAGATCGAGCTCCGCGGTAAATAGACTTGGGAGTCAATCCTGCTTCCGTTGCGGATCGACTGCTCACATGTTGACGGACACGTCGAAGGAGAGCGCGTCTTCCGAGTACGGCGCCTGGCGACACAGCGGGCAGGTCGTGCTCGTATTGAACCAGTCGATGACGCAATCTTCGTGGAACGTGTGCGAGCATGGCAGTTTGACGAGCTTGAGTCCATCATCGCTGTCGCTCGAGCAGGACGAGCAGCGAGCACCGCTGTCTTCCTCCTCGATGTCGTCGAGGCAAATGCAGCATGTACGTTCCTTGGCGCTCGACGTGCCGTTTGGCGAGGTCTCTACATCCTTGAGCGCCAAGATTGCAGCGGTCTGGCGCCGATCGATCTCTTTTTGAGTCTTGGGGATGTCAAGGAAGAGCTCGAGCTCAGCAAACATCTCGCGGACGGCGACATGCGCCTTGTCGTCGGTGGTCGGAGACTGAGTCATGAGCACCGAGAGGTCGGCATACGCGTCGAGCATCTGACACACGATCGCTTGCAGCTTGGCGCGGCGCTCATTGATGATGTCCTGCGTGTCGACGCGCATGTGCTTGCGCGGGAAGTCGCGAGTGGCGAGCGGCGCGCGCAGGCAGTTGGCAATCAGTGCAAACTCCTTCGACTGGCGCTTCTTGTCGCTGTCCATGCCGGCCTCCCACGCCTCGATGCGCTTGAGCATCTGTTGGCGGAACTGGAAGAATTCCGAGTAGCGCTTGGCGATGGTCCACTCAGTGCCAGGCGCCGCCGGGCGTGCCTTGCTCTTGATCTTGAACTTGTAGACCGTGAAGCGCATGGCGTCCGCGTACAGCGTCGCGAAGAGCACCTTGGTGCGGATCTCCATCTTGTTCAGGTCCTGGTGGCGCGCCTTGAGCAGTCGGCGGAACGCCGCGTCCTCGAACAGCTCGAGCGACGCGGGGGGCGTCGCGCACACAGACACGGGGGACGAAGCCATCGTTGAGGCGCTATGCTGCCAAAGGGAAGGCGGGCAGGTAGGCGGGCGAGCAGGCGTTCCAGAACGACGATCGATGTGTTCTGGAGCCGGAAAATTCGGAAGTGAGGCTCCACAGCGAAGGGGAAGAAGCTCACAGACGCGGTACAGCCACGAGTATTCGATCTGGAACTGGCAGTCGGCGCGCTTGAGAGCCAGGAGCGACAGGGGCGAGCACCAAGTCCATCCCCCAAGAAAAAGAAACCATCTTGGATAAAGTATGTTTGGGGGCTTTGGCAGTCCGCTCGAGTCTATGCGACAGGGAAAGAAAGGCAAATAAAGAATCGGTCTTGGCGTTTGTATGGTTTCCCGCACGATGAGACAGATGCTGGCTGGCTGACTGGCTGGGTGAAGACTGGTTCTCCGACGACGGCTTACATGGCGGAGCGCACTCCGCATTCGACTCTCTGCTTCGCGAACATTTCCGATCGGAACAGGACTCGATCGATCGCTGCTCATCGTGCTGGCTGTTCTGCTCTCGCGAAGGAGGGAGGGTTTCGTTGCTGTGACTTTGAGCACGCTTTGCTGCGGTAGATCCTCAACTACCTCGATATTGCGAGTGCGGCCACAGCTGCAAGCCCTGGACGGGATCTAGGGACTGGTGGAGTTTCCTTCGCGAGCTGTGAGGATGAAAGAGTGCACTTGAAGCGGTTTCAGCGGTAATTCGCGGCATGGCGGTGCTCCTTGGCTTTGGATGAAAGGCAAGAAGACCGCCCAGAAGTGTAGGTTTGCCAAGCAAGTCCAAAAGAGCCAGTGCGAGGTGAGACAGGAGGCGGCCAGCAAAAAAGAATCCATTATAGCGTTGAATATGCCTTACGAACTTCCAGTCATTCCCAGCCCAGCAAATCCTGCGATGTCGGCGATGTCGTTCCTCGCTTCGTTCGTGGGTGGAAGCCAGCCAAGCAGATCGATGCTCTGCACATCCGGAAAGAACGAGCGCATGGGTTGGAATCCTGTTGTCGATGGAATCGCTGCGCATCTGCTGATGAGTGGCGTGGCGTGGTGCTGGTGCTGGCCTCACCTGGATGGGCTCGCCATGTGCCTAGCCGACATCTCCTACAGGAGCTCTCTGCCATGCTGGCTGCTGCACGGGACGCGCTGAAAAGCGGACTGGGAGTGAAGATCGTTCCTAGCAGGAGTCTTTGGACAGGCAATGATGGAGAATGCTGCCCGTGATTGACGCACCGAGTGCTGCGAATAGATCCTATATCGTTGCGGGAGCAATGGAATACCGCTCAGCAGCGCACAATATCGTAGCCAAAGGCCGTCAGCTTGGACACGCACGTGCGGTGTACTTGGAAGCGACGAGCCATACTTCAACATGGCTCCGACTGCTAGCACAGCACACGGCGGTGCACGTCAAGCTGCTCGCCCGGCCTCAAAGAACATCAGCGCTCTGCACTCTGCACTCTACACTCTACACTTCAACCTCAAAGGGCATTGGGCTTCAGGCGAGTGCTGTCTTTCGCACTCGGCGCAGCGGGCGAACAGTCAGGCAAAATACGATGCTCTCATTGCAAATCGCGATTACCGCGACGGATACTATCTGAATCGCAGTACTGATCAATTCCCTACAATCTTACACCAACACATACCGCTTGAATCTGCGGCGTTTGACAGTCAGGCACGAGCAAGCAGCGGCTACGGAGTCCGCTCACCGCATCACTCCCGTCCCAATGTCCGCGAGCATGTCGTCGGTCAGCTCCAGCGGCTCGTACGTCTCGAGCAACGCGATGACGGCATCGTCAATGGCGTACTTGGAATCTACGTAAGGCGTGTCGTCGACGACACCAACATCGAAGTCCAGCGGCGACTCGGCCCTATGCACTGGAGCCGGCGATTGCGCCTGCGCTTCCTGCCTCACTTCATCCGCATTTACGCTCGATCCGTCGTCCATTCGGCGCCGCCGGGCGATCTTCTCGCGGTATTTCTGCGCATGGGTCATGGTCTGCCGCGTCGTCCGCGTCCCGATATGGGCGGCAATGACCTTCCACGGACCCGACGGGAACATCTCAAGCGCCTCGAGGAAGCGATTGTGCTCGTCCGCCGTCCATGGCCGACCGGCGCGCCGCGTTGTGGTGCTTGGTTGGTCCTCCGACGGCGGCAAGCGGATGAGTTCCTGGCCGTCGACGAAGTATTGGCTTTGGACGCGCGGAGTAATCGTCATCTCGGGGTCGCTCGGTTGCGTTTCTGGCTCGGTGGAGTGACTTCAAGCAATGCGGTGCTAGGCGCGAGCGACGTCGCCGCGCACTCGGCAAGTGTGTTGTTGGGGGCACGAGGCAGAATGGAGTGTGTGATCCATCGCGGCCTCCTCTTCTTCGCGTGCGTGTCCGTTCCTCATCGGACCGCCAGCTCGAGCGAACGAGCTGGATTATTGCTCTCCATAGTGTCCATGACTGGAAACACAAGTCATGTCTCTACAAAACGACAGAATATCCACGTGCTGGTCTTTCAGAACATATTATCGAGCACTCTTGACGAAAAGGCACAGGCCAAAACCAAGATAATCTTGCTCATGCATATATCAAGTTTGGCGATTATTCAGATCGAGCGGATTGGATACTGTGCTGGCGTTGTGAGGTTGCCTGTTGTCCATCGCTGTAATCGGATTTTCGCAATAGGGAATCGCCAAAATCCAAGCGTCCAGAGTGATGGGCAATATCCATCGCGATCGATATTGGACCAATCACTGCTGCTTCCATCTCCAATTTCGCTGAATCATACTCGGTGTTGTCTCGAAGCGTACTTAAAGAGACAGGTACGGTTCAAACTCTTCTGGATAGTGCATCTGCGACATTGCTCGTGTGCACCAATGGATTCTCAAACGGACTGGCTGCCATCGAAATGCTCGAGGCAATGTGGACAAGCCTGTGAGTCAACCAGCACATGATCCCTTTTACCGTAAGCACGGATTGCGGTCTATCCATCTCCACGGCGCGCGCGCCAGACTACCAAGAGCCGGGCGTCGGTGGTGCAGCACACGAACACTCTGCTGCTTGTCGCACTTTAGCTAGTCGGTCAATACGTTGAAGCGCTCTCATCGAACCTGATTGATGCGCCTGCGGCTCTCCAACCCAGGGGTGAGATGGAACCCGAGGCGTCCAAAGCGGACGAAAGCGGACGCGGCTAAGGCCGTGGCACCGCTGACCACTTCTGCAAACTCGGTACCGACTGTCACGCGGTTCAAGACGCACGAGGCGACGCATGAGGCGCTCACGTCGCTCTGCGCGCTACGAATTCAGCTACCCAGTGATACTGCTGCAGCTCAACTGCGACCGCTTCCTGTCAGCGAGTATGCCGACCTCTAGCTTGCTAAGCCACTCATTGCACCTGATCTGAAGGTCTCGTGCGTGACCACCAGCCACCAGCCTCCAGCCTCCAGCCACCAGTCGACACAGCACCGACGTCAGACTCACCAAGCAAATCCAGGCGGGCGAGGAAGGCGGAACGCTGGCTGGGATCGCCGGTAGGTACGGCATAGTCTACGGCGAAATACTCGAGTCAAATCGTGCCTACTTCTTCAAGACCTACTGCGGCAGAATCCGTCTGGCTCTTGAGCTCTTTGTCAGGCGCCTTGAGGCCGGCGGCGGTCGCCAGGAGTCCAGCGCCAGTCCGCGAGATGTCTTCGGTCCCATCGGCGACGAGGTCACAGCCAGACGAGCGAGCGACTTGCGGATCCATTTGACTGAGTGGTGCGGTTGGTTGGTCACTGGGCCGTAGCGTGTCGAAAGGAGCATGTTGCACTGAGAATGTGTCTAGCTGTCTTCGCAGACCATGAACTGCCTCTTCGCGTTACGACGCTGCTGAGTCCGAGGACTGAGACTAGTGCTCAGAGGACTCCATATTCTATCTCGCGCGGCTCCAGGTTCTGTCGTGTCGCTGCGGGTAGCTGGGCCGATGAAGCGCAGGAGTGAGAACAGCGAAGCGCAGAACCCGATGGCCGCACCATCAATTTGCGAGGCCCCAAACTATCCGCCAAATGATCGACAACACGCGATGCGGGTGAGTCTACTCACTCATCGCTTCACTTCCACCGCGGCCACGGTGGATCAGTGGGCCATCATCTCGACGCAGCTGCTGCTGCTGCCTGGCCTGATGAGAGCGAGGGTTCGTTTTCCCAGAGATTCTAGTACCCTTCTTGTGAATGCCGAGCGAATCACCGCCGGTCGTCGCAATGCAACACTTGGACGACGACCTAGCCGCAGTCAGGGCATTGTAATGCGCGCACCCGAGTTCCTCAGCAAGACGAGAGCCGATCGGATCAATTGCCGTGCTAGACAGCGAGGACGCCAGTGCGGGCGGCGCCAATTCCCGAGCTATTGCTTCTCACGACGGCGCCATCTCGTTGTCGCTCTCCTGCAAAGCCTGTGCAGACGCAGACGCATCGACCAGTCCGCTGAAGCAAAACTAAAGCGGCAATTCTGCGCGAGTGATGCGTTGACCGCGAAGATTCGGCCATGGCGGCATCGTTTCGAGCTGACGTGTTTGTCTGCCCACCGAATCCCGAGATTAAAGCGCGCCTGTTTTTGTCACTGTCGCGAATTTGAAGTTTGTGCTGCGAAGAAGGCTTCGGACTCTCTGCGACGGCAGGCAGGCAGGCAGGCAGGCAGGCAGGCAGACTCATTCACGCAAGTTCCAGGCAAGTCTCAAGCTGCACAAGGTCGCTCTCTGCAGCAGGTCGATGGCGGAAGACGCGTCGCGGTTGCTCGCATCCAGCGGGCTACTGTCGCAGCCTCGTTTTCGCCGGCTGTTCAAGTCGCGCCACCAGGAGACCAACAAGCTCGAGATCCGCGCCGAGGCGGCGCGCGTGTGCATGCGGAACGACTTCTCGAACCGCTTCACAGTGTACAAGCTGCAGATCCGCAGCAAGGTGCGGTGGGGAGACGTCGGGCAGTGGACGTTGGAGAAACGCTACTCGGAGTTCGCGCGATTCCGCACGCGACTGCTCAAGATGACGCGCAAGTGGGAGGAGCTTGCCGACGCTCGCCGGAAGACGTGCGACGCTCACAAGGGCTTCGCGGTACTTGCGCTCGTACTGAACGCACTGCGGCGGTCCGTTCCGTCCGACTTTCCGCGGAAGCACATGCGCGTGGACTCCGAGAGGATAATCAGCGAGCGACAGCACGGTCTGACCGAGTTTATACGCCATCTCCTGGATGTGTACGCGGACTTGACGGTCTACGTCCTCAACAATCAACTCGCAGACAATGAAGCGCGGCGCCAACTGTGCGCGATGTACGAGGAGATGGAGGAGTTCCTGGACATCCCGGCGGCGCAAAGTGACGTTCAGAAGCGGCAAGTGGCTGCCGTCATCGCGCTGCAGGATGTCAGTGTGAGTGCCAGAGATGAGGATGGCCAGCCATTGCGCACGTGCTGTATCTGCCTGAACGACATTTGCGAGCATCCGGAAGACGATGATACCACCGGCGCAGGGTCCATGGTGAAGCTACCGTGCCAGCACCACTTCCACGAAGACTGCGTCATTGACTGGTACAACACGAGCATCACGTGCCCCTTGTGCCGCGACAGCTGTGCGTCCAGTCGGACCGCGAGCGTTTCCAGCATAGCGTCGTCAGGAGATCATTAGGCAACTCGTGCCGGTTGGTCTTCGCCAGGATGTAGTTGCTTGCAATATGACCCGTGTGTCGTTCAACAGTTGAATTGGCGTGCTTCGTGTATGTCAGCGAGGTGAAGACTCCAAGAGTGGACGCGGCTGCTAATTGCTTCAGGCAATCACTCAACTTTGTCGCACTCGCCGCGATGTACTGCCACCGCCATGTGCTCGCGCACATTTTGGAGGCGCAGTTCGCGAAGAGGAAGCAGTTCGCGAAGAGGAAGCAGTTCGCGAAGAGGAAGCAGTTCGCGAAGAGGAAGCAGTTTATCCTTGGAGCAAGGCGGCAGTGTGAATAGCGAGACAATGATCAAATCCAGTGAGGCATTGGAGCAGCAAAGTGAGGCTTTCGCTGCTCACTCCCACCGATGCGTGTAGTCCTGAGAGGAGGCAGCGCCTCGGATTGGCAGCGGCAGTGTGCGAGATCTTCATCAACTGCGAGTTGATTGGCAAACCCACGCGAGGAGCAGTACCATAGATGTTCTCAAATTTACTACAAGCCAAGGATAAACTTCGTATCCATATATAGAACACTGATATGCCTGAATTCCGTAGGATTGTTCTCTTCACTCAAAACAATTTTATGCATCGATACAATAAACAACGAGCTCGGTCACCACATGCTCGACTACCAAAAGCAACCAAAACCTTTGTCGGCACCGCGCTCCCAGTCGACTCTCAATCGTGCATCGCAGCAAGCAGCAGCACCGTCAGCAGGGACGTTTTGAACTGCAAAGCGATCGAACTACCAAAGCACACGTGTAAACACCGATTTGCACCGCGCTTGGATCGGTGGTGCGTATGGTCTCCCCGCTGCAGTCCTCACAAGTCCGTGCCAATCAGCATCAGTCGGAGTCGCGCACCAGGAGACTGCGTCGACTTGCTGGCCAGTACAATCCACCTTTGATGCCATGGCAGCAAACCCGTTCGACGCCTTGCATATAGAATGTGCTGCCACCCGCACACATCAAGCTGTCCACAAGTCAATCGCCTCTAACGTGGCAAGTTGCTTGCCGGAACCACTGTAGAGACACGAACTGTGCTGGCGCATGGATGACCGATTGCTCGCTGTGTCCGCCGACAGACGCCACGTGAGCGGTGCACGCGTCATATCACGGACGGAGGAGCGATCCGCAGACACGCAAGGTTCTCTCTCACACTCTCACTCTCTCTCTCTCTGCCGTGCGTTGGAAGAGCAGCAGCAGGCTTGGCACTTCACCGCCGCGAGACTGACGAAGATCTGTCGATCACTTCCTCGGAGTCGCAACCGATCGCTGAGGCAGGTATCGTATTGAAGAGGGCATGATATTACAAAGGGCAATAGGATAAATCAGCACGCACTCCGAGGTGGAATGCGCGCTGAAGCTGACTGCATTTGGGGTTCGTTGTGTGCGATGCATCGAAAACTGCCGTTTGTGTCAGGGCCTGCTTGATTGCCCTGCGTCGTCCACAGACTTTGGGCGTCGGAGCAAGATGCAAACACGGACTGCAGATGACGCGGGCAAATGGCCGTGCAAAGCGCAGCATGCACAGGGTTCAAGAGACCGGCATCGGCATTCAGACTCTCTCTCTCTCTCTCTCTCTCTTGTACACGCGCGCACACGCACACTTGGGGGTACAGCAGGTCCGGCGGCGTGGCAAGGCGCTCGATGGGCACAGATATATCACGCCACAAGGATCGATGGATGGATCGATCGATCCAGCGAGCGAGCCTGACCGCCGCCGCCACCCAGTGGTGGATCACAGTCGTGCGCTGCAAAATCACGGCGCCAATAGCCACGCACTGTTGCGTTCAGTAAGCGACGCCATAGTGGTCGAATGGCGTATCAGACCGCCGGCAGCTCCTCCCTGCGGAGTAGCCCTGCGCGGCTCACGTTGGCGTCTAGATCAGGCTTGCGTTGCGTTTCGGCCACAATTCGCTTCGGCTTCTGAAGTATGTATGGGTACTGTAAATGAATGGCGAATGCTTCAGAAGCGAAAATGGCGGGCTTATTTTGGGTGGATTGAACTTGCACGCGCGCGAGCATTGTAAAACGCTCAGCGCGCGCGCTCGCGAGGCGGCGATAGAGTGGGCATTCCCGAGAAGACGCTCCATCCTCGCCGGCCGGCAGGCAGGCAGGCAGGCCAGCCCAGCCCAGCCCAGACGCGTTGCAGTTCGGCAGCAGCAGCCTGCTGGCTCGGCACGGCAGCAGCCAGCTCCTCGCGCGCGCATTGAATTTGGCATCTTCAAGCGGGAATGGCTTTTGCTGAAACGGATGCGCTTCCGCGAAGGGAAGCAGAAGAAGTTGCAGCGCGGCGGTTGGCTGCGGCGTTGGTGGCAATCGCCGCCAATTGGCTCCATGTCGGACAAGATGGCTGGCAGGATGGATCGGCAAATCGCAGAGCGCTGCTGCTGCTGCTGCTGCTGCTGCTGCTGCTGTTGGCGTTGCTGTATGGGGGAGGGGGAGTGTGTGCCACCGCGAACAAACAAACTATCCGGCGAGTCGTTGAGGCGGCGGTGGCTTCTCCTTGGTGTGAGGAAAACATCTCATGATCTGCCGAGCCATGTGTGCAAATTCCGGGCTGCTTCAGTCCCTTGGCACCACAGCGTCAGCAAACCGCCAGAAACATCGGGCACGCCGTCATGCGCCTCAATACCAACTTAGGCAGTTGATCGGTGTGAAGACGTGAAAATAGACCGATCGTGTCGACTTGACGCCATTAACTTGGAAAGCCATCTGCTTTCAACAGTCCGCGTCCGTCGTGCATGCGGACCTTTCTTTTCGGCAGGACACTGATCGACATGGTACGACTCTTAGTCGCATTGCCCGTTTCTGTCGCGATTGTTCGGTAGGGGCTTCAGTTTTTGCTCCATGCAAAGCGACAGGGCGCCATCGTCATTGAAGTTGAACTAACGAAACTTCAGTTGCAGTTTATGCGGGCTCGGGGATGTCGATGCGTTTTGGGAGGTCGTCTTCCCAACGCGAAACGCCTGCCTGCCCAACTTTGAAGTTCAACTTGCAGGTTTCGTTCACTTGAAAAACTTCGAACAATCTGCCGTGAACTCATTCACTCCGCTCATGGAGCCAATCGTACCCCGAGCTGCGCTTCTGGAAGCGATGAACCAAGGCGAGCCAAGCCGAGGAGGCGAGATAGTGGAGGCGAGGCGAGGCGCGGCGAGGCGAGACGAGGGAAAGAAGGCGAGAATATGTGCAGCAGCAGAGAGATACAGACAGAATATCATGAACGACCACGGTGGTGGTTTGAGCTGCAAGTTGAACTTTCTTGTTTGCGTTCTTCAAGGGTACGTTTCTTTCGGCTGTTCTGAAGAAGCTTGCCAATACAAACGGTCACTGCTCCGCGCGCGCGTATTCTGAGCGGCTTTACGCCCAGCGGGTGACTGAAATGTGACGACGACGAAGGTAGCGAGCGGCATCAACGAACCCGCCGTAATCGTGCGCACGCCGGAGGCGCTGAAGGATGGATGGAGGACCAAAGCGCTGGGTTCAGAAGAATGCTTTCTGGTGCGAGCGAGCGCCGCGATGGAGCGCCGCGATGGAGCGCGCTGGAGGGACCGAGACGAAATGGCCAGTGGCTTGCCTGCTTCCAGACGCCGCGGCGGCTCCATCCTCGTCGGCAGCACCGTGCGACGAAAGCCTCGCCCCCAAATTTGGAATCGCCAGAAATGTCACGCCTCTCGCCACCTCCACGGCCAGCGCTTCGTCAAGTGCTGTGGCTTGCTCGCGCAGCCCAAATCAAACTGTTTTGACGGTCCAAATTACAAAGTCTGGCAGGCGCGTGCGTGCGGAAGAGCAGTGGAGATGGGTCGAAAGAGTGTGCGACCGATGGTGGGAAAGGGGACTGCCACGCCCCGCCGTGTGGGTCTTGCCTCGAAGCGATCGGTCGGTCGGTGGGGCAGCCAGCAGCAACAGCGGGGCAGAGCCTGGGCGGCGCGCCTCTGTTCCCAGCAGCCATTTTCCTTTCCGTTGTAAAACCAGCCTGGCGCGCATACGAGCCCAAAATACACCGGCGACGACTTTCGTGCCTGCCCGCCGCCCCCGCCCCCCCGCTCGACGACACTTTCGGTTTGGACGCGTCGCGGAAGCTGGGGCCTCCTCCTCTGCCCGCTCGCCCGCCCGCACGGCCGCTCGCTTCTCCGCCGCCGCCACCGACCTCGCTCGCACCGCGTCGCGCCGCGTCGACCGGTCGGACCGAATGGCGACGTCCCAAACGCAGGCGCACCCAGCAGCGTCGCTCTACTCGCTGCTCTCTCCTGGCCCGCGGGCCTCGACGGAGACCTCTCCGCGACACCCGAACGCGGCTGCTTCGATGGCGGCGCTGCCCAAAATAAGCGCGCATGGCACCAGCGGCGTGGACACGCGCGCGGGGTTCCACGCGTTCGCGCCGTCTATCTCGACGCACAGCGCGGCGCTCCCGGTGTCAGCGAGCGTCTCCAGCAGCGTCATGGCGTCGACGAGCGCTGGGGCGGGTGCCGGCGTCCGCGTCCGCGTCGGGCCTCCTCCGGCGCTGGGCGAGGCGCGCGAAGGCGGCAAGGAAGGCGTGCTCTCAAGTCGATCCCCGTCGTCGCCGGCGTCGTTCTTTACGCAACCAGAGGCACAGGTGTGTACACTCGGCGGGTCTTTTGTGTACCGTACAGTTTGGCTGGAGAGGAGGAGGAGGAGGAGGAGACGGCAGGAAGAGAGGGAGATGGCGGCACCTGGACGTGGACGTGTGTCCTCCTCGTCTTTGTGAAGCGCCACCCCCCGACACCAGCCTCGGTCGACGCCGGCGCGCCTCCCTGCCTCCCTGCCTCCCTCCTTCCTTCTCCAGCAACTGTGTGTGTGTGTGTGCGACAGCGCGCTCGGCTCATTTTCTGACTTTCCTGCTTGGTGTGTGATGGCGATCTCGGCGCAGTACGGACTGAACCACCTGCTCGAAGCAGCCGAGCAAGTGCGTCCGTCGGTCCACGACCTAGGCTTCTACCGCCACGACGGCCGCGCGTCGCCGAACAAGCGTCCGTTCTCCATGGGTCCACTGCCATCGCTGGCGAGCAAGATGAGCGCCATCGGAGGATACTCGACCATGGAGACGCCTCGGCAGCCACTACCGCCGCACCAGCACCAGCAGATCGGACCGAAGCGCTCCCGCGTCGACTCGGACGTGAGCATGGACATGCATCCGTCCTACCGCGTGCTGCCGAATGTGCCTCGCCAGACGATGGTCTACCCGTCCTTCTCTAGTCAAGATATCTCTCAGCAGGCTCAGCACCAGCATGCGAGCTTTCACCAGCAGCAGCAGCAGCAACATCACCACCACCACCAGCAGCAGCATCAGCAGCAGCATCTTGGGCAGCCCAGGGTGACTCACCGTGTCCCGCGAGAGGAGGTGCTGAGCCCGTGCAGCACGGGCGGAGCGTCTCCTGCCGGGAACTTCGGTCGGGCCGGCCGCCGCGGCGTGGAGCCTCCGCAGATGGTCTGGGAGACGGTGCTCGCTACGGGCAAGTTCCCCGAGGATGTTTGTCTGAGTGAACACAACCACAACTCGAGCCAGTCGCCGGTGCTAAAGGGTGCGTCGGGCGACGACCTGCAGCTAGAAAGTATCAAGGCGGGTCGGTGGTCAGGCGACGAGAAGCAGTTTGCAGAGGCGTTGATGCAGTCGGTCCGCAGCGGCGAGGCGGCGCTCCCGCCCAACACGACGCTCCACCAGTTCATCGCGGACAGCCTCCAGCGCCGGGCGGCGCACGCGAGCACGAACTTGGAGAGTCTGAAGCTGGAGGACTCGCAGCAGGAGTCGAGCGACTCGGACGTGAGCCAGCGCGCCGAGTCGTTCAACGCACTCAGCTTGAAGTCTATCATGAACAACGACGCCGGCGAGGCGGAGACTGCCAGCGCCAGCGCGACGCATCCTCAGCTGGCGCGCCAGGACTCGTCATCAAGCAAGAAGAGTGCGCGCGTGCTGAAGCGCTCGGACTACTCGCAGCACCGCGTCGTGCGCAGCGGGCGGTGGTCGGTCGAGGAGGAAAACTACGCGCGCGCCATGATCGAGGCGTTCAAGTCTGGGTACCTGCCTCTGCACGGCAATGTGTCGCTGCGCAAGTTCCTCTCGGAGGTGCTCGTGTGTCATCCGATGCGCATCAGCAAGAAGTTTGTGGGATACGTCCGCAAGTACCATTGGTACCGGATCGCCGCTGGCAAGTGCGACCCGGAGGCGCGTCGGCAGTCGCTGCAGACGCTGAGCCACCTCGAGCGCGTGTTCTGGACGTCGCTGCAGCAGAGCAATGAGTGGACGCACGGCGGGTACCAGCAGCAGGTGTGAGCGAGGCAGCGACCACGCTGCGACTTGGCGAGGCCCGCCCGCGGCCGCTGCATGCGAGGCGGCGCTCGAGAGCGGCTGTATTTATCAGCGAGGATGGCATCGCGAGTTTTTATTAGGCGTGTAGACAGCATGTTGGTTCAGGAGTCTGTCTCTCGAAGTTCGTGACGAAGGAATTGTATCGGAGCGGATGGACGAGGGCTCTTCGCGCGTGTCTGCTCTCATTTGCCTTTGGCGCCTCGCTCTCGCTCTGGACGCCCAAGCACCAGGATGCGACTGTGTGGTGTGTGCGCACCCGAAGAGCCTTGGTGTCCATGAGTCATGCCGGTTTGTCACTCCCGGCAAGCGCGCGCTCTTCATCATTGTCGCCGAGGAAGTCTGCTTTGGCGTTGCAGCGTCCGATCTGGCGAGGTAAGGATCGCTTTGTTTGGCGCGTTGACTTGGTGGATGGCTCCCGAATGAGAGAGCGCGTCGGCAAGGCGTTGCACTCGGCCATCCTCCGTCATCATTGATTGTGTTGTCACTTCTGCGTCCGCTTCAATATGGAAACGACCAGTCTTTGCTTCCAGCTGCCGAAAGTTGATTGCCGGTCGTGCTGGACGTTCTGGGAGCTGGCGACGCCTTTGTTTTGGGCTCCTCAATTGCATTTGGGTACCGTAGATGAAACTCCCTCACTCCGGATATGACCTGCAAAAACGATGAGGTGGAGTGAAAAGCTCCGATTGCATGGCTACATAGCTATTTGGAAACACAATGTCATCTTCACTCTCAAACGGGTAGGGATGCATCGTTTGGGAGAAATGGGGAAGGAACACATGAAAATAGCGATCAAAATGCCAACGAATGTGGCCCAAACGGCGTCGTCACACACGCAGGTACCGATTCTCGGCGTGCTTTCAAGTGTACAAATATCTCTGAAACACGGAAGTCACAGCCATATTCGTTGAACATGGGTCTCCGATTCTGTGCGCTGTGAAAGAGAATGTGTCTTCATTTGGGTTTCAAAGGCTCTCAGCAAATACACGAAGAAGTGCGGAATGCAAACTGCTTTTGAACTCGCCATTTTCGAAGTAGCGCGAAAATCTCAATTTGGAATGTGTGCGGGAGAACATCTCCCAAGAGACGCGCGCGGCTCACTCAAGCCAAGTGACGCGACGACACGTAAGTGCTATTTCGCAAATCGGGACACTTCGCGTGGACCACGCGCACCAATTCAAGCACCACCACAATCAGCATCATTCCCGTTGCGGAACGCATGCACTGGACATTCCGCGACGATGAATGCTTGCCATCGATGGTCGAAAGGTATTGTCGAACGGATCGGTTGGCATGTTGGGTGTGCGGTCGGGCGTCATGCGGCGCCGGTGCCTCGCGCGCGCGCGCTGGCTGTGCCGTGCCCCCGTCCGCCTCGCTCTGCAATTGTCTACAGCCACCCCTCCCAGCAGCACTGCTTGCTCGCGGGCACGCCGAGGGTTCGCGCGCGTCGCGGTGCCTTTCGCAGTGCTATCCGCGGTGATCGCCGCCGCCGCCGCCACATCGACCAGCGCTCGGCCTCGCCCGAGAGCAGGCGCGCGTCCTCTGTCGCCGACGCTACGCGACGACCTGGCGCTGCTTCTTCGCTCGGGGACACTGCTGGGAGCAGCCATGTATCACCGTGGCGAGTTCTCGCTCGGTCGCTTGCCCCGCGTTCCCGTGGCCGGTGTTGGAAGTGACGACCAAGCAATCGGCGGCGACGTGACGCCCTCGATAGTCGAGATGCTGAGAAACTGGCGCGACTGCTGGCTCAGCGGCGGCGCTCGCGGGTTCAAGGCAGAGCTCGTCGGCCGTCTCGCGGATGCGGTGATCGCCGCCGATGCGGACGCGCTCAGTCAGCGCAACGCCAGCGCGGCTAGCAACGCCAAGAACTCGGAGCGGCGCCTGCTGCGACTATTCGCTGGCTACGGCGCGCTGTCTGTGCTGCTGCAGTTCGTGGCGTCGGAGAAACCGACCGACCGCCACCTGACTGTTCGTACGTTATCTGATTGACCCCTGACCGAGCAGGAGCGGAGAGCTAACCGCGGCGTGGTACTCGTCCCGCCGTGACGCCGCGGGCTTCTCCTCGACAGAACTGGTACGCGCGATCGAGATCCTGCTGGAGACAACGGAGCGCGACTTCTTCGACGACATTGGAGCGGATTTACGCTTACCTTTGCCGGCGTTAGGCAGCGCGCTCGGGCATCTCGTGGAGCAGGACGCGGTGCTTTTCACCGACCTCTTGCGCCTCGGCGATGCCTTGCTTGCGTGTCGGGACAAGGCGCTCCAGTTAGGGGGACAGCGCGGGCCACGGACGTTCAGTCTCCGAGGTATCCAGCACTCCGAGCGCGGCCTCTACTCGCAGAGCAGTGGAAGTGTCAAAGACGACCAAGCGCGCCGACAAGACGGCCTGCTGCGAGATGCGTGTGCCGGGTTGACTCGACTCTGCTCTCCCGAGATGCCGCGCGCAGTGAAGCTGGTAAGCACCATCACGGGTTGTGAGTGCACTGCCTTGGATCGGATGGCTAACTGACTGGCTCGCATCCCTTGCTTGCATCGCTGTCGGCGGTTCACCTGTCATTGAACGAGGCAGTTCAGCTTGTGGGCACTGACGTCGATTCTCCAAGCCGTCGACCGCAATGGCGCCGTGATGGCGCAGTCAAGAGAGGTGGAGGAAGTGCTTAGCCCTCACTTCGCGGCTCTGATGCTGGCTTTGCCTCGAGGCGACATGATGCTGAGCATGCAGGCGGCCGAGTTGATGGACGTCATGCTGCGCCTGGCGCAACAGAACGCTACGCTGGCCTCTCGCGATACGTTCGACGCGTGGATGAAGCTGGTTCGCCAGTGGACAGGGACGATGCCGCTTGCTGCTGCGGTTCCAACCCGAGCAAACGGTCTCCGTGGCCCAGTCTCGTCGATCAAGGCCTGGCGAAGCAAGCGCCAGCACAATAAGGACGACTCGATGAGCCGAGTCAGAGACGACGATCTGTCGCTACGTCTTCAGCTCGTCGCATCCCGCTGTCTACGCACGATGTCGAACCATCCGCTGACGTGTCGGTACCTCCGAGAATCGCCGGAAACGCGAGTGGCGTTGTTCGAGCTGACGCGGCGCGTTCACGAGCGCAGTGTGGCCTCCCGTGCTCAAGACGCGACGGCGTTAACCCCGGAGGTCCCGAGCGGCGCCGGACAGCGCAGTGGCGGGGATGCGGCAGACGACTGGGACGCTCACGAGGCTCGGTCGCGCGTGGACGACGCGTCGTTTGGCAGCCCCGGACGCGTGGACGCCAACGAGGTCGACACGAATATCCAGGTGAACGTGTCGCGCGCGTTCCGCAACATCTGCCGGAGCTTCCAGTCGGGCCGCGTCGCGCTCGAGTCGCTGTTCGCGGCGACATGGACGGCTTCTCTACTGCAGTCGCGGCGCAGCTTGCCCATGTCGCACTTCTTCCGCAACGTCAGCGACCTGACGGAGCTCCCGGTCGTCGGCGCCGACGAGTACGAAGCGAGCACCGAGTTCGGCTGGATCGACATGCTGACGACGTGGATCGCGAGTCCGCGCCACGAGCTCCGTGAGAATGCTATCGACACGCTGACGTTCCTCGCCGAGCAGCGCGGTGGTAGCTTCGCGCCGGCGCCGCTGACAAGCAGCCAACGCGAGGACGACGTGTCGGAGAAGCAGGACCACATTCTCCAAGCGTGGCTCACGAGCATGCTGCAGCACGTGCGGCTAGTGTCCGGGGGCGAGATCCTCGCCGTGCGGCAGATGGAGCAGACCGCCAAGGTCTCGGACGAGCTCACGCCTGGGAACGAGAAGGTGCTGTTCAACCCTGCGGTCGTCGACGCTGGCACGTCGGCGGTCGCCGTGCTCGCGCAGCGACATCATGACGAGCTCGTGCGCCAAGGCGTGGTGCCTCTCATGGCGCTGCTGAGTGCGTCTCCCGCCGCTTCGCAGGCACAACAGGCCGAGTGCGCGCGCGTACTGGCCAACCTGGTCGCGACGTGCTGCCAGGACCTCGACGCGACGCGTCCGGCGTTCGCGGCCGCGTCTCCGCCGTCCGTCGTCTCGGGTTGGGAAGGCATCTGGCGCCACTGCGTCGCCGAGCACTTTGATGTCGAGCAGCTGCTGTCGCAGACGCAGTCTGGCCGGCACGTGCTGCGCGAGCTGGCACGCTGGCGGGAGCAGACCGACCCGATGCAGCGCTCGCACTACTACCGCGTCATGAGCAACCTCCAGGCGTATCGCGCCTTGGTGACCTCCGGCCGCTTGACGCGCGCGCTCTACTGCGAAGGCGTGCACCCGATCGTGGGCTCGGACACGCAAGTCGGCGACGGCGAGCAAGGCTGCGAGCTGGACATTGTGTTTGTGCACGGCCTCCGCGGCCACCCGTTCGGCACGTGGCGGGCGGACATGGGCTCGTCCATCGACGCGTCCAACGACGTGTGGCCGGACGCGCTGCTCCGCCCAGACCTCGAGGCGAAGAGCGTCCGCGCTCGCCTCGTGACGCTCGGGTACGAGGCCGGCATGGTGAGCTGGTCATCGCCCTGGCCGTCGCTGTCGCTCCAGGAGCGCGCGCGCGTGATGCTGGACGCGCTGGACGCCGCCAACATCGGCCGCGCGCGGTCGGGCGAGCCGGCTGAAGACGGTGGGGCAGCCGCGGCCGAGGCCTCACGCCCAGTCATCTTCGTGGCGCACTCGATGGGCGGCCTGCTGGTCAAGAAGATGCTGCTGCTGTCGAGCGAGCGTGGGAGGCGCGGGTCGCGGCCGACGCTGGCCGAGAGCACCGAGGGCGTCGTGTTCCTGGCCGTGCCGCACTTTGGCTCGGCGCTCGCGAACGGCGTCCGCTCCGAGTCAGTGCGCTCGCTCGTGCAGACGCACCCGGCCATCCAGGACCTGGCCGCGGACGAGGCACATGGCGGACGCCTCGCGGCCCTCAACGAGGCTTTCGCGCGCCTCGGGATCGACTGCCTGAGCATGGGCGAGGACCGCGCGGCGCCGCTCGGCCTCGGACTCTCGGCCGTTGTCGTCGCGCCGCAGTCGGCCGACCCGGGCGTCGGCCGCTTCCGCCTGCTCCCGGGATCGGACCACATGACGATCTGCAAGGCCAAGACGGGTCGAGAGCCCATGTACCGCGAGGTGCTCGCCTACATCCTGGAGCGGCCGCGTCCTTGGCAGCAGCGGTCGGAGTAAAGCAACGACCACAGCAGCGGCGGCAACGTGTTGAGGCCGAGTGCGGCGATGCGCATCCAGTGCAGCGTCCGATCTCGACTGGCAAGTACGAAGTGGCCTCCAGGACGCGGCCAGAGAGTTGGGTGGCGCGACGAGAGTCAATTTGGTCGCCGCGTGGTCTGGGGAACGATCTTGGCGGTGTCGCTCGGCGGCGCGTCGTCTGCGGACAGGCGTTTGGCCGCGTCGATGCCGTGAAGTACGAGCTCTCTGACCAACAGGAGCAGTCGGTTTGCTCCGTTGGTGTGCAGGTCGGCAGCCACATGAGAGGGAGGGGACGTACCTTAGCTCCGTGGCCTCGTGCTCCATTCTCGCGAGGTAGAAGTTCCCGCCCAAGGTGACCTACACGCCACAATACCCTGTGAGAATACCAGTCGCCAGCCACCTAGGCGCTGCCGAGCTGAGAGAAAGTGAGAGAGAGAGAGAGAGAGAGAGACGCACAAAGTCGCCCACTTCGGTATACGTGAGCACGAGGACGTCCTTGATCGCGACCGAGGAGGCCGTCAGGTCCTGCAGCATGGCCGTCTCGGTCGCGAGCACCGCGGAGGACTTGTGTGCCGAGTTCGCGACCCCGCGCACGAGTCGCAGCAGGTCCTCGCGCTCGCGGATGAGCGTCGCCGCCAGTTCCCAGAGCGTCACGGCGTCCGCGAGGCGCGACGAGCAGGCCAGCGATGAGTACTTGATGGACAAGTCCAGCCGCTCCTCCGCGGGCATTTGCAGCTCGCGCCAAACCGCCTCGAACCGATCGCTGAGCGCCGGAGGCATCGCGATCGGGTCCAGCGGCACGGACGCGCTCTCTCCGGTGCCGCTACTGCCACTGCCACTGCTGTCCGGACTCTGGCTGTGCCACAGCTCCATGAGCCGCATCTCATGCGGCGACAAGGTGACCAGCTTGTTGACCATCTCATTGCGCTGCACGACGCTCGCGGCCTCGCTCTTGACACTGAGCGCGATCGCGCCGCGCCGGTTGCTCATCCGCGTCGCGCCAGTCCTGGCGGCCTGCCACTTGGCCGCCACCGAGCTCGCGTTGACCGCCGCCGCACGCTGTAGCAGGCGCGGCGGGATCTTGACCGTCACTTCCATGGGCACGATCTGGTTGCCGGCGCTCTCGTCGTCGTCGTCGATGAAGAATGATGTCGAGTTGAGCGACGAGCGGAAGGCCAAGTCCACCAGGTATGACACGTCCAAGTTGCGGTGTAGCGTCGAGCGGAACTCCCGGTACGCGTCGTGCACATGGTCGTAGAGCTGCCGCACCTCGGCGAGCATGGCGGCCTCGCTGTTCGCCGCAGAGAGCACGTGCTGCTGGAAAATGTCGCTCGGTGGCGGTACTGGCTGCTCGCGCGCGACCGCGAGCGACGAGAGCACGAACGACACGGGCTTGCGCTCCAGCGGCACCGACCGCCGCACGTAGCACTCCCAACCGAGACTCGCGCCGTTGGCGCTACTGCCTTCGGTCGCGGCGCTCGGGCTCGCGCTGACTCGGATCGGCTCGAACGACGTGTCGAGCGAGAACATGTCGACATGGAAGTGCCGGTGCCGCTCGAGGGCGTCCAGCACCTCCTTTGGGATCGGGTACTCATCCAGGATGCGCTTGGTCGGCGGCAGTGCGCCGAGGCGCGTCGACATGATGTAGCGCACGCGGTCGGCTGGCGGCTCTCGGCGCGCCACGGGCGAGCTCGCGTCTTGAGCGGCGCTGGTCGGCACGGCGCGGCGCCAGAACGCCGTCACCTCGTCGTCGTCGTCGCTGTCGTGGCCACCCATCGCGCGGTGCTCGCCGCCTCGCCGTCTCTCTGCGCGTCGGCGCTCGTCTTCTTCATCCATCATCTCGCTCAGTGTCCGCGAATCGCGGGGCGGGAACTGCACGCACAGCAGTGGCGACGAATCCGACACGTCGGTGGCCGCGCTGTCCTCGATCGCAAACAGCGAGTAGTCGTCGCTCTCGAGTTGGGAGCCTTGGCTCGCCGGAGGCGGTCTTCGACCGGACGAACCACAGCTTTGGTCTGTCCCTGCTGCCTCCTTCCGACGCGCGAGCGTCGACTTGCTCGCTGCCACTGTGACAGCCATGCTTCCGCGCCTCCATGCTCGAGGAACAGCCACTCGATGGTCGTCTTCTTTGTCATCCGCGGGAGATCCTCGCGCGGACGCGTCTCGCACTTGACGGGCTTGCTCCATCGTCAGTTGCGCCACCTTCATGGCCGCCGACGTCTACCGACGCAACGCACATGATCACACCGAGAACTCGCAGATCACCAGGCGGAGATCGCAAACGCACTTTAGCGACGATGGCATCAAGGTCGACTCCGCGCGTGGCCTCGACCACAAGACGGCTCTCGAGCAAGGTGCGCGCCGCTCGAGGCGACAAGACGCCTTCGGCTTCGCGCGCTCGCTCTTGGCGCTTCAAGCGCTTCAAGATGCGCGAGAGCGCAGTCGTCACCTGTGAGCTCACATGGACTGCTAGCTGTCTGCGGCGATGGGGAGACAGCGCTTTCCCGTGAGGTGAAGCTGGCCAAGCCACCCAAGCCGAGCCGGTGCGGACCTACTACATACGCATTCATATCGTCCGAGAACGAGTCATCGCGCGCGACGAAGCCGATCCAAGGAGCCATCGAGGGGATCTGAGGGTCGAGGCCGCCGACAAAGTTAGTGGCGAATCGAGGAGCAGACGCTGGCAAGACGCACGCGTTCGAGTTCCAGTCGGAGTCCTTCGGCGTCGTCCAGGCGTGGCGGAGCTTTCGGCATGGGCTGCGGACTGGCCTCGCCTGCCGACTCGACGCTCTCGACCTCTAGCGCCACCTCGGGGCGTCGCCGGCGCTCCATTGCGTCACTCACGGCGGTCCGATGCCAGCGAGCTCCGCACGCGCGGCACGCCACTCGTCTCTAATAATGGCGACCTCACCACGACGCTTCACACTGCCATTTAGCCGTATCTTTGACGCCTCCATCGTCTACTCCGCTCCCTGCTATCCTCACTCTTTGTGCTGCTTCTTCTCACCGGATGGCGATGGCGCGCCAGGTCGCGATCCACGCAGCAATGCGATCTGGTCTTGCAGCTCGTGCCGTTCTTTCACAAACAGGGAGAGCCCCACGGCCGCGAAGCACACGACACCGACGGCTACATGGAGCGCGTGCCGCGTCCACGACTCGGTCCACCGGAAACCGCTCTCCTCGTCGCGGTCAGACAGCAGCAGGCGCTTCGACGTCGCCGTCACGAGGAGCGAGAGCGCAAACGCCGAGACGACGGAGCGGTCCGGGAGCGACGCGCTCAGGAACGCCCACACTCGCGTATCGCTCTGGTCCGCAGTGCTTGGGAACCGCTTGGCCAAGAACCTCACGCAGTACGCGATCCGGCACGCCATGTTGACACAGTTGGCGAGGATGATGCCAACGGTGCCGAGTGCGAGCACTTGCATGAATGCGAACGCGCTGAGTGCGTAGACGACGAAGAACACGCCCATGAACTTGTTGAGCCGCATGAGCTGCTTCTCGTCGCCCACGGCGTGGACCACGGCTTCGCAGACGCCGTTGACGCCCAAAAAATGGATGTAGACGCAGTAGACAGCCAGCGCGTCGCCGACACCCATACGCGCCTTCTCGCTGCCATAGAGCAGCAGGACAAGTGTCGGTGCGTAGCTCGAGCCGAAACACGAGAGCGTGAGCCCCACGAGGTGCATCAACTTGAGGAGCAGCATCAACAGGTCGCGGCCGTTGCTCTCGCTCGTCCTCGGAGCCTCGCTCGGCGCCGACAGTTTGCTGAAGATCGTCTTGGTCGCCTCCTCGATCGGCAAGAAGACCATGCGCGGGATGAGCGAGCCGAGGTGGAACACGATGCCGTAGACGCCCATGCTCTGGAAAGTGGCGAACATGGAGAGCACCCACTTGTCCCCCTCCGTGAGCAGGTACTTGACGCCGCTCTGCAGGCTCAAGGGTACGAGCAGCGCGAGCAGCTCGCTCTGGAACCACCCGCCCGCCTTCGACGCCGGCGCTCGAGGCAGCAGCTGGCGCATACTGTCGAGCGCGAACGAGTCGCGAGCGGCCGCGTCGCGCATGCGTCGCCGGAAGAACATGGCCAGCACGACCGCCAGCGTCAGCGCGTAGCTCATCTCGGCTAGGCCGTACGCGAGGAGCCCGAGGTCGAGCACGAAGATGCACGCGTACTGGACTGCGCCGCGCACGAGGAACGCGGCGGCTTGCGCCGAGACCTGCCACGACACGAGCACGCTACAGTGCGCGAGCACGTACATGGGCTCTGCGAGCGCCTCGAGCATGGCCGCAAGGCAGTACATGGCCATGACGAGCGGGTAGTCACGCAGCTCGTCGTCCTTCTCCTTGGCATCAGCTGTCGCCAGCGTGAAGGCGGCCACGGCGCTCGCGATCGCCCAGCTCACGGCCGTCGACAGCCACGCGGCATTGACCAACGGCCGGACGAGTTCCGGGAGGTCCACCGCCTTCGTCCGCTCGCCGCCGCTGGGCTCGCCACTGCCGCTCGCACTACTGCCAGAGGTCTCGGCGGAGCGGCGCGCCTCGCGGATGTGCTCGCCGTCGAGCGAGGGCATGCGCAGGAAGGCGAGGCGGAAGCCGTCGCGCAGCAAAAAGACGGACGCGAGCGCCAGCTCGAGGCGCACGGTGACGGCGCCCGTCACGCTCAGCCGCAGCTTGCGCAGCACCAGCGAGTTGAGCGCGAACGTGAGCACGCGCTGCAGGAACAAGTACGAGCCTCCGCGCACCGCGCGCGCCAGGACGCTCGACGCCGCTGGCGCCGGCGCGGCCATCGCGGTCGATGCTGCTGGAGATGCGTGCGTGGCGCTGGTATCAAAATTGCTGGTGTGACATAGTTCTCTCGCGCACCAAAACGATATTTTGAAATGGTATTTTGAAAAGCGCGCACTTGAATCCCATCCACACGCATCGCGGCGGACATGGAGGCGCTGGCGCAGGTTAGCGAGCTCGTGGCGTGGCCGCGAGGGGAGGCGCCGACGGGCGAGCTGGTGCTTCTGCGCGACAGCGTGGACGCCGACGGCGCGTTCCTGGTGCACCACTTCATCGCGCTGTTCGCGAAGGCCGGTAGGCGCCAGCGCTGGCGCGGAAGAGTCCGTAGGCAGCCAGCGAGCTGATCACGCGACGCTCGCAGGCCACCGCCTCGTCCTCGTGAACTTCGCGCAGCCGACGGAGCACTACGTGGCTGTGGCACGCAAGCTGGTGCGCACGGTTGTTTGCTCTGCTGACTGCGTGCGCGCGCGTGCTCATACGCGCCTGCCGAGACCGCAGGGCGTCAACCTGCGCGCGGCGGAAGACCAGCGGCGGCTGCGCGTGCTCGACCTGTTCTCGGACCCGGACCGCTTGGAGACCGCGCCGCTATCGGCTCTCTTTGGAGAAATCCACGCGAGCAGCGCGTCGAGCAGCGCGGACGAGCCTGTCTCGGTCGTGGTGGACGACTTGAGCGCGCTCAAGTGGCAGTTCGGCGCGCGCAAAGTCGTCCAGTTCCTGCGCTGCTGCAGGTCGCTGACGCGCAGCGCCAACGTACGATCAGTGCCGTCGCCGACTAGTGTGCCAACGCTCGGCGACGCGTCTCGGACTCACGGCTGCTACCGGCGATCTCTCTGCGACGCGCAGAACGCGGCGAACGTCGTCGCGCTCGCTCACACGGACACGGAGATGCCAGAGCTGTCAGGAAGCGAGACGACCGAGATGGTTCGTTCGCCGTCGACTCGCTCGTCGCGAGTCTGGCGGACTGCCAGGTACTAATCGCTTGCTGGCGCTGTCTGGTCTCCAACCATAGGCCGCCGCGCTGCTAGACTTGGCGACAGTCTCGTTCACAGTGACGCCACTCGCGAGCGGCTACTCGCGCGATGTCCACGGCACCGTACGTCCGGCACCGCGCGCTTCGAGGCGCGACGCCACGTTGAGCTTGGACGGCGGACTCATGATGCTGGACTCGCCGTCTTTGCTCGTGCCAGCTCACTGTGCGCAGACACTGTCGCGGGCGCTGCGACGACTTGTCGGAGCCTGCGGAGGTCGCGTTCAAGGTTCTCGAGAGCACCGTCAAGTGCTTTCCGAAGCGAGCCAGCGCCTGAGCGCGTGTATAAATACAGCCTCGGTGCAGTTCCCAAAACGCCTCTGGTCGTGAAATGAGCCACGACGCGGGCGAGCAGGTCCCGCTCAAGGCGCGCGAAGTCTACGAGACTGTCGAGCGGATCGGTCGCGGCGCGTTCGGCGATGTACGCCGCTTGCGGAGTATCTCTCTGTGGAGCATCGTGCTGACATTGGCGCTCTGTCGAGCCGCTAGGCGTTCCTGTGCCGGCACCGTGTCAGTGGCGACCGCGTGTGCATCAAGGAGGTAGATTTGCAGCTCCTCTCGCCTGCCGAGCGGTACGAACGCAGCAGCGACAAGCTCCCATCTCGTGCTCGAATTCGCACTCACTCGGAATGCGACCGCAAGCCTGGCATGCTTGGAGGAAGTCGCGGTGCTTCGCCGCTTGCCGCGCCACCCGCACATCATCTCGCTCCTCGATGCCTTCCGCGACCAAGCCAGCCCGAACCTGTTGCTGCTTGTGCTCGAGTTCGCGGACGCCGGGGATCTCTCCACGTTCCTGCGCGACAGACACGGCATTGGCTCCGCACTCGACACTCGTCGCAAGGACCAAGCGCTCCAGCTCTTTGCTCAGGTACTCGTGGCCTCTTCGCCGCAACTGGTGACCCATCGGCTCACTCCTTGCCCCCAATCGTGTGAATGCTCGTGACAGGTCGTCCGGGGCGTCGCGTTCCTCCATGCACACAAGGTGCTGCACCGCGACCTCAAGCCGCACAACGTGCTCCTGTTCCGCTCGTCCGCGCCGGCCACTGGCGCTCCCAGCGGCACCCGAGCCGTTGTTGGGGACTTTGGCTCGAGTAAAACGCTCTCGAGCAGCTCGGCGCTCGCGCACACGGTCGTGGGCTCGCCGCTGTACATGAGCCCGGAGCTGCTCGAGAGCGAGCCGCATGGCCCGCCGACTGACGTCTGGTCGCTCGGCTGTTTGCTCTACGAGCTGCTCTCGGGCCAGCCGCCGTTCCGCGCGCCGTCATTTCCTGCGCTCGTCTACAAGATCACGCGTGGCGAGTACGCGCCGCTCACTGTGGAGCAGGCAGGAGACACCGCGATGCGCGAATTGGTGGAGCAGATGCTGCAACGAGACCCGAGCCAGCGGCCCAGCGCCAGCGACCTTATCACCTCTCCAGCACTAGCGCCGTATACTACTCAGCTTGTCGCCGACACGCGCGAGCCTGGCGCGGCACACGCTTACGAGTGTTTCGAGCTGTCCGAGGATGGGATGCCACGTGATCGAGACGCGGGGAGTGCTCTGGTTTCTGCCACGGCTCGGCATTGCGGCCGCGACTCGACCGGCAGTGTGGACAGCACGTGTGAGGCGAGCGAGGCCGCCACTGCCGGCGCTGCGGTGCCGCCGCCAGCTCCAGTGGAGGCTCTGGCCGCGGCGCAAGCGCCATCTCGGCTGTTGACAGAGCCCAGTGCGAGCCTCAGCGGCCGCACGCACTCGATTCGCACTGGCGAGGCGGCCCGAGCCGCAGCGACGGACCCGCAGCTCCATGGCGAACGACCGCAAGCGATTGGCAATCGTCATGCCAGCGCGGGAGCTCGCCGCGCGCCTCGCCCACTGCGCCAGCAGTGCACGCGCCAGCAGCTCACGGCCGGCCGGACGACTGTGCGTGCTGTCGCGACTGGCGCCTCATGCTCCCTCCACTTGCCGCTAACCTCTGACCGTGCCGAACTGCGGATGTGCAGGAGGCGTTGCCGCCGCCGCCGCCGCCAGCTACAGGCACTCGCACGCCAGCTCTGCGGCCGTCGTTTCTCCCAAAGACCGCGTTGCCTCGCGCTGTCGAGCCGAGGCACACGCGAGTCACTACAGCCGTAGCCGTCGGCAGCAACAGCAGCAGCAGCAACTACAACAACAGCAGTAGCACCCGTGCCCAAGCGCAAGCGCCAGCTCAAGCGCCAGCTCGCGACCGCGAGCTGCTCGTCGTCGGCGTTGGCATCGCGAGCAAGCGTGCGCCGTAGCCGCCTCGGCACGGTGGCGGCGGTAGCGACGGCGGCGACGGCGGCGACGGCGGCGATGGGGTCTACACGCCGCTCGCGGCCGCCAGACGCTGCTGCGTGTACTCCCAGAGCAGCAGCGCGCCGCTCACGTGCACGTTGAGCGAGCGGATGACGCCGAGCTGCGGGATCTCGACGCACGCGTCGACGGCCTGCAGCACCTCGACCGGCACGCCCTCGCGCTCCCGTCCGAGCACGACGACCATCTTGTCGGGGAAGCGGAACGTGGCCAGGCTGTGGCTCGACGCCGTCTGCTCGACCGCCACGATGGCGTAGCCGGCGCGCCGCCAGCGCTGCAGCGCGGCCAGCAACTCGTCCACGTCCGGCCGCAGCTCCTCGATGGGCACCCACCGATCCGCCGTCGCGCTCACGACCGCGAACGTCTCGTCCTGCCGCACGCGCGCGCTGGGCACCACGAGCGCCTGCGCGCCGAAGATCTCGCACGTGCGCGCGAGTCCCGCGAGGTTCGGCACCTTGTCCACGAGGCTCGCGCACATGATGACTGGCTGTCGGGTCCTCTCGCGGCCAACGCCGCCAACGCCCAGCGACGGCGACGGCCGGGGAAGCGAGGCGTCGTCCAGCAGCAGCATCGGATGCGTGTCAATCTTGCGCTGCACGTTGAGCGCCATGGCCGCCAGGGTCATGGCGGTCGTCGTCTCGTGGCCGCTGCCTCCTCGGTCGTCCGGACGACCCGCCGTCGACGTGGGCGATGCCTCGGCGTGGTGCTCGCGCTGGTACTGCGCGTAGAGCTCGTTCATGGCGTCGCGGAACTGCGTCGCCAAGAGCAGGCGCTCGTCGCGCGGCAGCAGCTCGTGGAACTCGTTCAGGTAGCCCGAGGACAGCACGCCGAGCAGCGAGGCCTCGAACCGCGGCTGGAACCGGTCGATCTGCTGCGCCTGCCGCCGGAACATGCGCTTGCACTCCCGGTTCTCGCTCAAGAAGAGCGCCAGGCGCCGCAGCAAGCGCGCGTCCAAGCCGCCGGCGTCTCGAGCGCCAGCGCCAGCGAGAACGTCTTCCAGCGCCAAGTAGCGAGGTAGCAGCTCCGCCAGCAGGTACTGCGCCAGCACGCGCGTGTGACCGTGCGACGAGTTGAGCCACGGCAGCACGGCCTCGAGCAGCTCGGCGCACTCGGCGCGTTGCGCTTCGACCTCGGCCTCGGCCCCCAAGCCGCCGTTTACGAGCCGCTCGAGCGCGTGGCGCGTCGCGAAGCCGCTCACGAGCAGCAACGAGGCCGCGGCCTGCGGCGGCAGGTTGGCGTCTCGCAGCAGCGGCAGCAGGCAGCGCGTCAGGATGGGTCGAGGGAACTGCTCGACCAGCTGCATGGCCAGCACCTCCATGTAGAAGCGCACGGCGGGGAGCTGCGGCGCCGGCAGCGCCTCGCGCAGCAGCACCGCCACGCGCGCGTCCACCAGCGCGCGCGTCGCCACGCGCCGCGCGAGCACGCACAGCGCCTGCCACGCGCGCACCTTGCGACCGAAGCCGTCGCTGTTGGGCATGTGCTGCTTGCGCCACTCGGGTGTCGCCGTCAGCCGCAGCAGCCGCAGCAGCAGCGCCGTCAGCAGCCGACGACCAGGCCGCGCACCGTCTTCGGCATCAGCATCAGCATCGGCATCGGCATCGGCATCGGCATCGGCATCGGCATCGGCATTGACATCGGCATCGACATGAGCGTCCGATGTCTGCGGCTCGACCGGCAGCTCGTCGAGGAAGCTGAGCACGACCAACCGCACGAAGCGCGTCTTGGCGTCGGCGGCCAGCGCTGTCGTCTGCTGTAGCTGGCGGTCGTCCACGCCGCGGCAGTCGTCGCCGTCGCGAGCCGTCGACGCCGTTGCGAGCCGCTCCTTCTCGTCGATTGCAGGCTCCTTGTACAGCAGCAGCTCGACGATCTCGTCGAGGAACCAGTGTGCGGCGCGCGGGCTCGAGCGCCAGACCTGGCACAGCCGGCAGGCGACGTGGAACACGACGTTCGGACGGTGCTCGCGGCCGAAGGCCACGAAGCGAGCCACCCATCGGCGCATGAGACTCTGCGGGCCGCTCGCCAGCCGCCGAGACAGCAGAAACGCCGGCTGCAGCGCGCAGCAGACGACCGCGCGCGTCAGCGCGTCCGGCTTGGACTTGCAGTCAGCGTACGCGGTCCACAGTTCACGCAGCAGCGTCGACGCCAGCGCCACGCCCTCGTCGTCCTCGCCTTCGCCACCGCCGCTGTTACGAGCCGAAGCGGCGACGAGCGGACCAGCGAGCTGGCGGAGCGCCGATGACAGGACGCGGACCATGGGCAGCAACGCCGACGCCTTGGGGCCAGCGGTCGGCAGCGACGAGAGGCAGTCGTTTAGGACGCGGCGGAGTGCGCCGGCCGGCACGAACGACGACGCGAGCAGCGCGTGCTGCAGCACGAGCCACTTGCTCTCGGCGACGCGGCGCTGGCACCACGCGCGCTGCTTCCTCGCGGCGCTCGACTGCGCGTCCGGCAAGGCGGACGCCCGCATGTCCATGTCCACGAGCAGCGGCGCGAGGCGCGCGGCTTGGAACGCGGTCAGCGAGTCGATCGCCGCAGCGTCGGACGACACGATCGCGAGCACGTGGAGCGCCAGCGTCCGCGGTCGCAGCGGTGCCGACCCGCTGGCGTTCTGGCGCTCGAGCACGCCGATAAGGGACTCGCACAGCGCGTCTAGCCGCGCCATGAAGGAGAGGTCGCCGCGCTCTTGCATGACGTAGACCGCCATGCGCGTCATGACCCATGTGGCTGAGGTGGTCAGCTCTATCCGCGCTTCAAAGTCGTCTGCAATGCCGGCCGAGTCTCCGCGACCTGCGGCCGCATCGTCTTGTCCGCCCTCGAGCGCCTGCGCAGCCAGCTCCTCTGCGATATCAAAGAGCCTCTGGCACGAGAGCTCCTCGCATCGGCCCGACGCATCGGCCGCCGACGTGCCGTAGAAGCTCGATGCGCTGAACGAGATGCAGATCCAAGGCGCGCTAGCACCGGCTCGGTCTTCCGACGCCTTGAGCTCGACCTCGAGGCGCTGTTGCTCGAACGCCGACACGAGCGTCACCAGCGACCGAGCGCTGATCGCCGAGGTGCCGACTCCTGTCGAACGCAGCAGCGTCGACAAGGAGGTGTCATACGCCACCGTGCGGCGCTTCAACTGTCCAGAGTTGCTGTCCACGCCGTCGTCGCCGTCACCATCGGCGTGCACGTTGGTTGACTGAGTCACCGTCGCAGTGAAGAGCATCAGTCGAGCCAGCTGATCGGCGCTGAGCACTCCGATGGCGTCCGCCTCGAGATCGCCAGTGCCGTCACGGCCGGCAGCCTCGCTGCGGACGTTTTCAGAGTGAAGGTAGTTCCGGAGCGCGCGCGAGATCGACGCAAGCGCATCGCCCTCCTCTTTTCCCCCGCTGCGAGAAGCTTCAAGCCATTGGATGGTATGGACGAACGCGTCGCCGCGATTGGAGACCAGTGAGCTGCTCGGGAAGACCGCGAGGATGCGCGCGAGGGTCGCGAGCGACAGCGACGACGCGTCCGTGAAGCCGCGCGTGAGTGCGTGGCTGACCGCGCTTAGCATCCGGACGCGCACCGCGTACGGAAACGACGGCAGCACGTGCACCTCCATAATGAAGCGCAGCTGCTCGATCGCGCGTGGCGTCAGCAGCGAGCGCTCGCCGCGTCCGCTTTTGGCCCCCGAGGCGGCAAACTGACGGGCGACAAGCTGGAGATCCGTGTCTTGGAACGCTTGCGCGATACTCTGGAGCGCCTCGGGCGAGTGGGCGACGGCGTCTTCTCCGAGGATGGCCGCATGCATCGCGCTCACATACTCGTCCAGAAGATCGACGACATCTCTCTCGCCGACACCGGCGCTTCCGTCTACACGAGGGTAGTAGATCTCGACCTCGAGGCAGAAGCGTAGGAAGGAGGCGAGGAACTTGGTCACCAGCGCCTGGAAGACCACTCGCTTGGAGCTCTTGTACAAGACCGGGTCGTTGATAGCGCGCAGCACGGACACGAACACGAAGTCTCGGAAGACTTGCTCGCACGCGAAGGACTTGGCGCGATCGACAAGCAGCTCGCGCTCGCCGTCGACGGCGTATTGAGCGCGCCAGTCATCCCAGGAAGCGACGCAGCGCTCCATGAGCTGTGAGAGGAACAGGCGCTTGACGACCGCGTTGTCGTGGTTGAACACTCGCACCAGGAGGCTGCGAGTCCACGCGAACGACATGTGCACTGGCCAGTCGCCATCACGACACGTGCCGCGTGGATCTTCGCGCTCGCTCTCCGTCATGACAACGAGGGAGGACACGATGATCTGCTCGACCTGCGTCCACACCTGCTCGATGAGGTGCTGCTCGTGGTGCATGAGGATCACTTCCGACCCGACGATGAACTGCTGCCATACCACGACCCACGCCGGCAGATCAGCACCCACGGCCGAGCCAGCGGCAGTGTCCTTCTCCTTCCGCTTCTTCTTGCGAGTCTGCTGCTGTCTCGTCCTCTCGCTGCCAGCAGTACCGCCACCTGGCGCTCCGGCCACCGCCGTCGATGCTCTAGAGCGGTGCTCCGCCTGGATTGCATAGTGAGAAAAGGATACCTTGAGGATGTGCAGCCCCTGCTTCCGCAGCAGCGGGTCGTTCTCCGCCAGCGCTCGAGCGATCATGGCTTGCAGCCCGAGGTCTGCGATGAGCTCTGGGTTGTACGGCACGAGCAGACACGCCACATAGAGCAGACCTTGAGCGACCTTCGCCGTCGAGGGCGACGAGGAAGAGGACTGCTGGCCGGTCACAAGCCGCTCCCACGCCGCGACAGTGGCGCGCACGAGTTCTTCCGTCAGTTTCTTCGTCGACGACTCGTCTGTTTGGAGCTTGAGCAGCGTCGGAGCGAGGTGCACCGTCGCCGCGCGAAGGAGTCGAGGGTTCACAGCGCCGCTGGCGATGGCGACATGGCAGACAGAAGTCGTACGATCCTGGATTGAGCGACTGGTGCCGGCCTCTCGCTCGATCAAGAGATGCAGTGCCGCGCAGAGGGAGTCATAGCTGAGCTCCGGGTCGTCGTCGACCATTGCTTCCGTCCTAGGCAGTGATGCGCCGACAAGAACCGAGTAGATGCGCTCAAACAACGCCGCGCTCTGGCCGTTAGGTCTTGCAACCAGCGTCTGGATCATGCCGAGCGCAGTGCTGTGCAACTCAGCGAGGCGCTGGTACTGCAGGATGCGCAGCAGCACGTCGGTTGCCAGCGCGCCGTCCAGCACGCGGCGCGATACGCTCGCCGCCTCTGACGCGTCCGCCTTCTCCACGATCTCCGCGACGAGCGAGCTCACGACGACCAGTTTGAAGTGGTAGAAGCGTAGCGCATCCTCGTGTGCGTCTTCGCCCGGTATTGGCAGCAAAAGGCGTGTGGCACTCGGCGCGGAGCCTTCATTGGTTGTGGCGGCGGCCAGCAGCAAATCGCGCGCTTGAGAGTCGCTCATAGCCACACCCGTGGCCATGAGCTCGTACTGCGCCTCCAAGCCAAGAGCGTCGCTAGCAGCGCCGCCGTAGGCACCGCTGCGCCTGCGCCAGCGGCTCCATATCGCCTCCAGTCGCGCCTCCAGCTCCGCCACCAGAGCCATTGTGGTCGGAAGTCGACAATTGATTGGCTCCATCAATCGGCGTCTATACACTTCTTTGATTGGCTATAACACTCCGTCCCGGATATATTAGCCAGTCATATTGAGCTATGACTCGAAATTCGCGTTCCAGTGCATTTGGCCGTTGAGTCGAGCGCGAGCAACTCTCGAGCAAGCGAAAGGATCGATCGACCGACCGATCGACCGAGCTGTCATGCGCTTCTGCCCGTCGTGCGGCAACATCTTGCTCGTCGAGCCTGACGTACGTGCGCTCAGACATCCTGTCCGCGCTGCTCATGCTCACGGCGCGGCGGCTGACGCGTGTGTCTGCGGCGGCTCCAGGCGGAAGGCATGCGCTTCTTCTGCCAGACGTGTCCGTACCTGTTCCAGATCGACGACAAGGTGGAGAAGAAGGTGCCGTTGCAGCGCAAGCAGGTGGACGACGTGTTGGGCGGCGACGAGGCCTGGGAGAACGTCGACCAGACCGAGAGTGCGTTCCATTGGCTCTCGCTCTCGCTCTCACTCGCGCTCGCAGCGGGCAGCACTAACGGAGCTCCTTCGCGGACGGCGGATGTGTGTCGACAGCGCGCTGCCCGCACTGCGAGCACACCAAGGCGTACTTCATGCAGATCCAGATCCGGTCGGCCGACGAGCCATCCACGACCTTCTACAAGTGCGTGCAGTGCAAGAAGCAATGGAACGACTGAGGCGGCGATCGATCGGCCGCCCGTCGCGTCAGGCACTCGCCAACGCTTGCAACTACTTGTAGAGCAGTGCACGACGCGCGCGCTACCACTGTCTATTCACGCCCGCAGTCCTTACACCGACGTGATATCGCGCTCGTCGGCAAAGTACAGCCGGAAGAAGACGTAGAAGCCGAAGAGCGCGGCGATGTACACGCCCATGAGCACGAGCGCCGTCGCGGACATGGGCTGCTCCTCCGAGTCGTGGTGGATGCCCGCCTGCACCTGCAGCACGCCGCTCGCGTTCATGGTGAACGTGACGGGGTGCTGGAACTCGCCAGCTTTGCCCACCTTGTCGCGGGGCAGCGCGAAGTTGAAGTAGCAGATGTGGTCATTGTCCTTGGCCACCGCGCTCTCGCCCTCGTACACCTCAACCGTCAGCCCAGACTGGCCATCCTCGTATGTTTCAAAGTACTTGGTGAGCGATACGGGGATGCGTGAGTTCTTGGGCAGGATCACCTCCATCGAGCCGTCCGCCGTCTCGAGCCCGATCGGCAGCGGGATCACGTCCAGCATGAGCACGTCGCGGAAGACCTTCTTGTCCATGCCACTCAGGATCGCCGCCTGGATCGCCGCTCCCTCGCATACCACCTCGTCCGCGTTTACCGACATGCACAGCTCCTATCCGCATCACACGCCGAGGAAGAGGAGGAGAAGGAGGAGGAGGAGAAGTGAGTGCGTGGGCAGCCACTTCCTTGCGGGCACGCAGCGGCAAGAGTGTCGTGGCGCACCTTGCCGTTGAACAGCTCGGAGATCTTGGAGCGCAAGATGGGGATCCGCGTCGAGCCGCCAACCATAATAACCTCATCGACCTCGAGCACGTCGACCTCAGCCTCCTTGAGTACGCTGCTGACGATGCGAAGGCATCTGTGAAGTTACAAATACAAACGTGCAGCGTTAGACTCCACGCGCTCGACGCCATTCAAGAGACTGCGAGCAAAGCGCACGTCTTCCAAATGGACTCGCAGATGAGTTCGAACTTGCGGCGGTGCAGCGTGACGCTCACACGCTTGCTGTCGCTTCCTGCGATCGACGGCAGATCGATCTCGGCTGTCTCATCGGTCGACAGCGCGATCTTGGCCTTCTCTACCTCGCGCTTGATGCGCACCATGTCTTCCGCGCTCAGTCGAGTGCGTCGAATGCCGTGGTGCTTGTCCAGCATTTCGAGAACGTAGTCCACAAGTAGATTGTTGATATCCTCGCCGCCCAGGTTGGTATCGCCGCCGATACCCAGCACCTCGAACTTCCCCTCCTGGATCTGCATGAGCGACACATCGAGCGTGCCGCCGCCAAAGTCAAAGACGACCACAAGCTTGGTGCCTGCGAGGAAGAGTCCGTAGGCCATGGCCGCCGCCGTAGGCTCGTTGAGCAGGCGCACAGCCTTGAAGCCCGCCATGGACGCGCTTGTGAGCGTCGCTTTGCGCTGTGAGTCGTTGAAGTACGCGGGCACCGTGATAACCGCGCTGTCAATGCGCGTGTCGCCGTCAAAGTACGCCTCGGCGGACGCCTTGAGCTCCGCGAGCAGCAGCGCCGAGACCTCCTCGGGCTGCACGACCGCCGGCTTGTGCCTGCGCACGACCGGAATCGCGGCGTTGCCCTGCGCGGTCGCCACCACGTCGTACGAGGCGAAGCGCTGGGCCACCTGCGCCGCCTTGCCGCCGAACCTCTGGCCCATGAGCCGCTTCACGGAGCGCACCGTGTTACCGATCGGCGCGTCCGTCTCGCGCGCGACCGCCTCGGCCCCCACGAGCGCGCGCTCGGTGTCCGGCTCGAACCGTACCACGGACGGCGTCGTGCGTCCGCGGCTCTCGCGGTTCTTGAGCACCTTCACGTGGTTGCGGTCCACCATCCACATGCCGGCACCTGTGTCGAAAGAGGCATCGCGGCAAGGAACGAACGATAGAGGGGGTTAAAGCGGCCCGTTCCTCGCCGGAGAAGCGCGAACACGAGACGGAGGTGGACGCACATGAGTTCGTCGTGCCCAGGTCGATGCCGATGCACAGCGCGCCGTCTGCGAAGCGCTCGCCCGCGCTGCCCCAGCTATCGTACGAGTGCGCCGCGTCCGCCATGATGGCGCGTTCGCTGTCGCAATTGAGCTGCTGTCGGCGGCCAATTGATTGGAACGGATTTCAGCCAATCCACGGGTCTATGGTCGATTTTCTACCAATGGTACTCATGATGGAGAAGCTCCGCTCCCGCCAAAACCAGCGCAGAGGTTGCAGTTCACTCGCGCCTGGCGGGCGAGAAGAGATGGCGAAGGGCGGGGCGTTCGTCCCCATCTCGACGCATTTCCAGCAAGCGGCGCAGGTGCGAGCGGCGACGATTGACCTGACGGGGAGCGCGGTTCAGACGCCACCCGCGCAGAAGCGGCGCAGGTCGGTCGCGGCCGCTGCGGCCGGCGCCTTTTACGGAGACGACGAGCCGGCAGCAGTCGCGGTGGGACTCGGCGGGGAGAACCGCGAGCCCAACACGCACACGGCGCTGGACCTGATGGAGCATCAGCGGCGGATGATGGGCGGCGACTTGCGCCCGCTCAAGCGCTCGCGAGCGGCAGCGACGGATCCCAGAGACGGACTGACGGCGGCCGCGACCCGCGCAACGGACGATCTGCTATCACGCGCCAACAAGACTATCTTCGGCAACGACGGCTTCCGACCCAACCAGCGCAAGGTGATCGAGGCCACGATGCGCAAGGAGGATTGCTTCGTGCTCATGCCCACGGGCGGTGGCAAGAGCCTTTGCTACCAGGTGCGAGTCCGAGGCGGCGCGATCGAGGTGTGGACGGTGAGAGCTAATGGACGATTCGTGTGTGCGCGCGCAGCTGCCGGCAGTGCTGTCGCCTGGAGTGACGGTCGTGGTCTCGCCACTGCTGTCGCTCATCCAGGACCAAGTGACGGCGCTGATCCGCAACCCCAAGTGCGGCATCCCGGCTGCGTTCCTCTCGAGCCAAACGGGCATCACGCTCAAGCGGTCCATTACGCAGGAGCTGCGTCGCTCGACGCCAAGCGTGAAGCTGCTCTATGTCACGCCTGAGAAGATCATCAAGTCGCCCGAGATGATGGAGCTGCTCGACATCCTGCATCGAAACGTGCGTGCACGCTCTCGCCCGGCGTGGCGAAGTCTGCACATTGGTATACAAGCCGATACTCACTGGCGTGATGTTTGTCTGGCGCGCAGGGGATGCTGGCGCGGTTTGTGATTGATGAGGCACACTGTGTGAGCCAGTGGGGGCACGACTTCCGACCTGAGTACAGCAAACTCGGCATATTCAAGCAGTCCTTCCCAGACGTCCCACTCATGGCGCTGACGGCGACCGCGCCGCCCAAGGTGATCCAGGGCGTGCAGCGATCGCTCAAGATCTCCAAGGCACGCGTGTTCTCGATGAACTTTAACCGGCCCAACCTGAGCTTCGAAGTGCGCGACAAGCCGCTCGGCAGCGACAAGAAAGCCATGGAGGCCCTGCACGAGCTCATCACCAAGAGCTTCCCGCGCGACGCCGTAGGCATCGTGTATTGCATGACCAAGCAGGAGTGCGAGGACGTGGCCAACTTCCTGTTCGACCGCGGCCTCAGCGCTGATTTTTATCACGCTGGTCAGACGAATACGGATCGCCACCTCGTGCAAGAAGCCTGGCAGAATGGCGAACTCAGCATCGTGTGCGCGACAATCGCGTACGGCATGGGCATCAACAAGGCCGACGTGCGATACGTGATCCACTTCTCGGTCGCCAAGTCGCTCGAGGGGTACTATCAGGAGGCCGGCCGTGCGGGCCGCGACGGCAAGCCCTCGCAGTGCATCCTATTCTATAGCAGCCGCGACGTGAGCAAGATGCGCAACATCCTGTACATGCCGCAGAAGGGTATGACTCGCGGGACACGCGCCGTTCACCTGGAGAAGCTCAAGGACATGGCCGAGTACTGCGAGGACGACACGAGCTGCCGCCGCAAGCTACTGGTGTCGTACTTTGGCCAAACCTTTCGCCGCGAGGAGTGCAACCGAACCTGCGACAACTGCAAAAGGACGCAGCGCGCCGCGCAACTGACCGCTGGCACTGCCAATCGGCGGTAAGCGGCGCTGACCTCAACGAATGAAGCGTCTGATGTGTACAGCTAACGTTCGCATCGCCTCGAGGCGGCGCAGCTCCCATTCGTCTGCGTAGAATACCCTTGTTCGACTTGAAACTCATTTGTGCTTGGAATGGTCCAAGCTCAGGGAAGTCGATGCAGCGACGAACACCCAAGACGCTGCGTGTCCAGATCACCCACTTTCCACCCGATCACTGTCAGTGCGATCCGAGTCGCATTCGACGTTGCTCCCGACGCGTCCTTGGCAACAACCGACTCCGTCACTGCTAAATGCAACTCGTGCCACAAGTTCACAGTCATCGACACGGCGGTTAGCCGCTCCTCCGGCACCGCATCCTCCCTCATTCAGCATGAATGAGCTCGGGCGGGTCCATTTCGTTGATTCGACCGTTCGGACGGCGTGGATTCGAGCAGTACAGCGATCAATGATCGATCTCGGCGATCTCATGAGCTTCGCAAGCAAATAGATACGCAACATTACGGCGACACCGGGCGAGGCTCTCGTCCAGGCCGATAGGACCTCGAGAGAGCAGCGGGTCTGGGCAACGAGCCGCGCGAGTGGCGGCCACAAGATCCTTAGCACAATGCTACAGGCGCTCGACGCGCATCAGCAGCGGGTTCTTCATGGGTAGCGTCACGCTTGGGACGTACGTGACCTCGAGACCGGGCTGCTCCTCCAGATGGAAACGCGAGACGACCGTCGAGATGAGGATCTTCATCTGCAGCATGGCCAGGTCGCGGCCGACGCAGAGTCGTGGACCGGCGTGGAACCCGAGGAACTTGGACAAGAGGTGCGAGTCGAGTTTCTTCACGCCGTTCGCCAGCTCGCTCTGGTCCAGGAAGCGCTCGGGCTTGAACTCGAGCGCGTCGTCGCCCCAAATGCGCGTCTGGCGACCCATGGCATAGAGCGGCAGGCCCACGAGCCAGTCCTTGCCGATGAACGTCCCGTCATCAAGCACCGTGTCCTCGAAGCAGTGCCGGATCATGTACGCGGCCGGTGGATACAGCCGCAGCAGCTCGCGGATCGACGCCTCGAGGTACGGGAGCTTCTGCACGTCTTCCATCGACGGCACGAACGCTCGGTCGATGAATAGCTGCGGGATGCGCGCCTCGAGCTCGGCGCGGATCTCGCGCTCGACTCGCGGGTGGCCACTCAGCGTATGGAAGAACCAGCTCATGGTGTCGGCGGTCGTGTCGCGGCCGGCGACAAGCGCGGTCACGACCATGTCTCGCACCGTCGCGGCCTCGATCGTGTGCTTCTCGCTGTTGATGTGGTCCAAGATGAGCGACACGAGGTCCTTGCCGTCGCCGCGCGGACGCGCCATGGACTCGCGGATGAGGCGGAGCACGAGCGCGTCGATCACGCTCATGGACTCGCGGAACGCGCGCTCGTCCCCGACGCCGAGCCACCGCTGCAGGTGCCACAGCGGCGTGGGCACGAGCGACCGCGCGGCCAGTCGGTGTTGTACAAAGTCGAACGCTCGCTCGAACTCGAGGCGCTCGTCCCGCGGCAGCTCGTGCATGTCGACGCCGAGCGCGATCTCGCTGAAGGCGCCGAGCGTGAACCGGTGCAGCTCCTTGAACAAGTTGGCGGGCGTCGCAGCCGCACCCGCGTGGCCTTCGAGCACGCGCTCGAGCATGCGCACGTGCTTCTGGATGGCCTGCGTCATGGGTCCGCGCAGCGCGCGCTGCGAGAAGAGCCCGACCATGACGCGGCGGTGGAACTTCCACTCGCCGCCGTCGGTCGTGAAGATGGACTGGCCCATGAGGTCCCCGAGCAGATCCTGCTGGAACGGACCCTTGCCGAACGCGTCGAACCGCGCGCGCGCGATCTCGTCGTAGTGCTCGGGCGTCGATACGATGACGGTCGGCTGCTGGCCGAGCACGCGCAGCAGCACGGGCCGCCCGCCGCTCGCCGCGCACTGCGCAGTCGTCCAGTCGTGGATGCGCTCCACGTTCTGCGCCAGGTCGAGCGTGTTGCCGAGCACCGGGAGCGTCGAGGGTGGCGACCAAAGCGCCGGGCCCTCCTCGCGCGATTCGGAGCCGCCGCGCTTGGCCCTCGCCCTCGCCGCCGCCGCCCAGAGCACGAGCGCCACCGCCGCGGTCACGACCGTGAGCGACGCCCACGTCGCCGCCGGGCCGTCCGGCAGCTGATCGAGCGGAGCGAAGACCTTCATGGCAGCCAGCGAGAGCGTCGAGAAGTGCGCGCCGCGGCCGAGGGAAGGCCGCAGGCGCGTGCGCGCCGTCGGCGGGAGGCCGGGAGGAGCGGTGACACTCTTCGCGGTCGCATTGACGGAGTTGGCGCTTTGGCCACCGTTCGGTTTTGGTTGACTTGCGTTTTGGAGGTCCGCAGTGTAGTTTTATACATGAAAGTAGACGTCCTGGATCCGAGTACGAAGCGGAGCATCAACACGAATGAAGTATACAGATACATATGCGAGGGTGCATACCGCCCGAGACAGAATGATATACTTGATGCGTATAGCCGCACATCGCTTCAACGACAGCATGATGTTGCCGCCGCCGCCGCGGTCGCTACTTTACCCCGACCGCTGCGAAGGACGCGACCGCGCCAGAATGTAGGCGAGCACCTCGCGGTACATGGACTCTCGGCTCGTTGTGGACGTGCAGATTGTCTCGTGGTCCGACCGCGGGAGTTCGAGTCCGAGCGGCGCCGTGCGGTCCTCGCTCATGCTCAGGCAGTCGATCCCAAGGCACGGCAAGACCTCGTTGCTCGTGTCGGAGCTAATGGCCACGATGGAGCCGCGAGCTCCGCGCACAAGTCCTCGGCGATGCTCGCTGCCAAGACCTGCGGCGTGTAGGTCACCTTGGACGGCAACTTCTACCTCGCGAGAATGGAGCACGAGG
>JAADYC010000042.1:0-52789 GCA_023338135.1 Phytopythium kandeliae | reverse complement strand
TCTCTCTCTCTCTCTCTCTCTCTCTCTCTCTCTCTCTCTCTCTCTCTCTCTTTCTCTGACGCTCATGTTGTGTGCGCTCGATGTCGCTACAGCATCTTTTTCATGCCTCCAAACAGTGTCATCCCGCTACACAACCACCCGGGCATGAGCGTCGTCACTAGAGTGTACGCGTGCGCTGATGGGGTCGGGCGGCGATGTGGACGGCGCTGACGGCCTGGCGTGTCTTGTGATTGCTTCAGACTCTATGGCTCGGCCAACGTATCGTCCTTCGACCTGATCAGCGAGCCATCGAACCCGGACGAAACGCCGGAGGAGTCGGCCCCGTACGTTGGCTCCTCGCTCCTTGCCTCCTTCGGATACGCTGCGAGAGCTCTGGACTGACGCGCACGCGCCACTCGAGCAGGGCTGCGTCGGGCAACATCAAGTGGGCTCGCGTCGCGCGGCAGGGCGAGGTCGGCGCCGAGTCGACGCTGTGGCTCGACCCGCGCCGCTTCAACCTGCACGAGATCCAGGCCAACAGCTTGAACGGCTGCGCGCTCCTGGACATTATGGTGCCGCCCTACGACAAGTGCGTCGCCGCCTGGCGCTTGCGTCGCCTTTGTCTCCATGGACCGCCTGACTAACGGATTGGCCGCATAACGTGGTGTCGCGACCGCCGCCGCCGCCGCCGCTGCTCTTTGCCTGTCTGCCTGCCTGCAGCGCCAACCGCGACTGCCACCACTTCAAGGTCCTGGAAGAGAAGCTCATGAGCGACCAGCGCATTGTCAAGATGATGGAGTCGATCATGCCGGACAACCACAACGCGCCGAGCGACAACTCGACCGCGTCGTCGTCGCCGGCCTCGGTGTGAGCGCCCGCGCGTCCCACGCGCTGTCTGGGCCAAGGCGACCGCCGCCGCTCGCGCGCGCTCGCTGTCGGCCGTCGGCGCCGGTCGAGAGCCTGTCGGCGCCTGCGCGAGGGCAGCCGACGGCCGGCAAGCGCGTGCAAATTATTATTATTATGGCGTGTAGATGCGTGCGGCAGGCAGGCCAATCGAGTCGCCACGAGTGTGTTTACGTGCGTTCGCGCGTCTCCAGGCTCGAGACCCGAGGCGCACAGCTCGAGGTTCCCGCCGCTCGTCAGTCTCCTCTCGGTCTATCTCGCTCTCGCTCTCGCTCACGCCGGCGCCTGCTCGCTGGCGTCCTCGTCGTCCGCGTCCTCGCTCGGCGCGCCGTCCTCGTCGAGCAGCAGCACGGCCATGGGCTCGTACCGGAACGCGCGGTACTCGATATGCACGGGCTGGTCTCGCTCGAGCAGCCGCAGCGCCAGTCGCTGCGCGTCGCCGGGCAGGAACCCGAGCAGCTTGCGCAGCGCGTCGAGCGGCGCGCCGCCAAAGTCGCGGCGGTACCAGTCGCAGACGCGCGGCAGGCGCACGACGCGCGCGGCCTCGCGCACCTCGACGCGGCCGCCGGGCGAGCACAGCAGCGCGGCGGCCACGGCGTTGAGCTGCGCGTGCAGCGCCGCGCCGGCGTCGAACACGCGCACGCGGCTTCTCGCCGCCACCGGCCGGTTGGTCGCCAGCGCCAGGCTCGCTCGGAAGTCCGGGTGGCGCAGCCCGAGGCCGGCGAGCCGGCGCGCCGACGGCTCTCGCGCCAGCGCGGCCACGCGCAGGTGCGGCACGTCCGCACGCGGCATGCGCGCGCGCAGCAGCAGGTGCTCGAGCTCGGCGAGCGAGACGGTCACTTGGGCGTAGCCTTCCTGTTCTTGCAGCGGCCGCTGCTGCTGCTGCTGTCGCGGCTCCTCCTGCTCGGGCTGGGGGCGGCGCCGGCGCCGCAGCGAGTAGCTCATGGCGCGCAGGAAGGCGTCCCAGGCGCGCCGGCCGCGAGGCACGCCGTGCGCCATCATGGCGTGCGCCAGGATGAGGTGGAACAGGTTGAGGTACAGCGCGAGCTGCTGCTCGTGCGAGCACGCGGCCTGCACGAGCTCCAGGTCGACGGCGCGCACGGCGCTCGCGCGCTCCAGGAACGCGAGCACCTGCTTGGTCGAGCTCGTCGCGGTCGCCGCCTCGGCAGGCGCGGCCGCAGGCGTCATTGTCGTCACGGCGTCGTGCGTCGCGTGGATCGCGAGCGCTTGGCGCAGCGTCTGGGCGACGAGCTCGACGCTTCTCGCCGCCTCTTCCGCCTCGCTCGCGGGCGATGGAGACGTCGAGGGCGAGGCGTCAGCCGACGGGAAGAGCGACCACGAGTTGAGCACGACGCGCTGGGACGGGAGCAGGCGCGCGCCGCTCGAGACGCGGCAGGCGCGCAGCTGCTGCTGCTCAGCCTGCGCCTGCCGCTGCTGCGCGTCGCGGCCGGCCAAGGCGGCCGGCGCGAGCCACTTGGTCGCGTTGCGGCACGGCTCGCAGTGCTGCTCGAGCACGCGCAGCCAGGCGTCGCGCGCGAACTTGGTGCCGAGGCAGAGCGCGAGCTGCTCGCCGAGCGTCGAGATCTCGAGCGCGAACGCGCCGACGGACTCGGCGCCGGCGCCATCGGTGGCGGCGGCCGCCAGCAGCGGCACGGGGATGGCGCGCACGCCGATGACGCTCTCGGTCGCGACGCGCTTGTGCGGCTGCGCGGCGTACGAGCGGAAGAAGAGCAGCGCGTCGGCCGAGAGCTGCAGCACCTCCTGGCGCAGCAGCGCGTCCGCGTGGTAGCGGTACACGACGCCCTCGAACACGACACCGAGCTCCTCGCGCTCGCGCCGGCTCAGGTTCACGCCCAGCCGCGACGGAGACATGCTCGCGGCCGTCGCCTCGGGGCTCTGCAGCCACTGCCTGCGCAGCAGCGCCTGGAACAGCGCCGCGCGCGCAGCCGTCGTGTCCTCGTCCTCGTCCTCGTCCTCGCCCTCGAGCGCGTCGCGGCCGTCGCCGACGCCGACGTCGTTGCTGGCGGCGCGGCGCTCTTCCGAGCTCCGATCCCCGGCGCCTCGGTCGCGCCACGCGTCCGACTCGCCGCGTGGTCTCGGGCGGCTCGAAGGCAGCAGCAGCGCCTGCAGCTGGTCGACGACCGCAAGCACCTCGTCCGTGATGGCGCTGTAGCTGCCGATCCGCGACCGCGTGTGCAACCGCAGGGCCGCAAGCTCTCGGCGGCGCCGCGCACTCGCGGAGCCCTCCTGCTCCTGCTCCTGCTCCTGCTCCTCGCGCGGCAGCTTGAGCGAGCCGTAGTGGCCCTCGGCGCGCTTGCCTCGGCCCCGGCCGGCGAGCGCCGAGCGCAGCGCGTGCGCGCTCACGATCGCCAGGCGCCGCTGGCCTCTGCGGCCGTCTCGGGGCGATGGCCGGCCGCTGGCCGCCTCCTCTTGGGTCTCCGCCGGGCTCTCGTCGCCCTCGTCGCTCTCGGAGAGGCCGCGCACGGAGAAGACGTAGTGGATGCCGCGCACGCCCGAGTCCACGTCGAGCTCCTCCATCCAGCAGAGGAAGGCCGGCGCGAGGCGCGCGAGCCGCCGCGCGTTCTCGCGCGCGAGGAACGCGCGGTGCTGCCGCCGCACCGAGCCGTCGAGCTCGCCCGTGGCGGCCGACAGCGACGAGCTCAGGTTGTCCTCGTCCGCGTCGCTCACGAGCTCGTCGCTCACGATCGTGCTGCTCCTGGTGCTCAGGTCTGAGCCGGCCGGCGCGGCCAGCGCGCGGTCCAAGGCGGCGGCGGACCGGTCGCTCGCCGGCTCGGCGGCGCGGGTGGCGGCGCCGCGCGGCGGCCGGTGGCGCTCGTACTGGATCTCGAACGAGAAGAGGTAGTCCTTGTCCGCCTGCGCGTGCCTGTCGGCGCCGGCCGCGCGCCTGGCGACGTCGTAGGCCACGAGGCGCAGCGGCAGCGCGTCGAAGAAGGTCGAGAGGTCCATGGCGCGCAGGCCCGGGAGGTTGACTGTCTCCCACCGCGCCAGGTCGACGTACATGGTGTGGAAGTGGAACGAGTACGTGCGGCCGGGGAGGAACCGCTCGGCGCCGAGCGGCGTCTGCCGGCGCCGCTGCCGGCTCTCGAGCGACTCGCCAAAGTCCGCCGAGCCGAGCGCCGGCGGCTCCTCGCCCTCGGCCGTCTCCACGAACTGGTCGACCGACTGGAAGAGCGGGAACGCGATCGCCGGCAGCTCGCGCGCGGCCTGGCGCGCGCTACCGCCGCCGCCGCTGCCGCCGCTGCCGCCGCGCGCCTCGTCGCCGAAGCTGAAGTGCACGTCGCTGACGGGCAGCAGCTGCCGGATGAGCCCGAGGATCACGAGCGCGAGGCTCTTGGCGAAGAAGCCCGGCGCGATGCACGCCGGCAGCTCGCCGCCCAAATAGACGGCGCCGCGCGGCGCACGCTTGAAGCGGCCCTGCACCTGGATCCAGAACATGCGGCGCTTGCCATGGAACAGCGCGGTGTGCGGCGCGTCGGCGCTCGGCGCGCGCACCAAGAAGAGCACGCGGCCGGCGAACAGCTCCGTCTCGAACGGGATCGGCGCCGGCGAGTTGGCGCACAGCGACGCCACCTCGCCGCTCCGCGGCCGGCTGCCCACGTCGCGGATGCGCAGCCTGGACGCGCTGGTGTCTCGCCGCCGGCCATGAAGCGCGCCGGTCGCCGGAGGAGGAAGGGAAGGAGGAGCCGTGCTCGCGGAGGTGAGCGACGGTCGAGCGGCCGCGTCGCGCCTTGCCTCCTCCTGCGCGTCGCCGTCCTCGCGCTCGTGCCCGCGGTCATGCGGCCACAGCGCCGCGGCGGAGCCGTGGACACTGGCGGGGCGGAGCGCGGCCGCCGCGGCGCTATACGCGGCGGGTCCGTGCTCGAGCACGGCGGCGAGCGCGAGCGCCGCGAGGATGCCCCAGACGCCCCAGAAGTAGTGCACGACCGCGGACATGCTCGCGAGCAGCGCCAGATCCGCCAGCGCCTCGGCTGGCGGCGGCGAGGCGTCCGTGCCCATGGCCGCCGCGGTCTCCGATCTCCGGTCTCCGATCTCCGGTCTCCGGTCTCCGATCCCCAGTCTCCGATCCCCAGTCTCCGGTGCCAGCCAATCAATAGAGCCACTGCCGGCAGAAAATCGAATGTGGCGGCGCCGGAAGACACCGACGGACACAGGCACGGAGGGAGACACGGACGCGCCGGCCGGAAGGAAGCGCGCGAGGGGAGGAAGGGGTGGAGAAAGGAAGAGGCCGCGGCCGCGGCCTTCTTCCGCGCGGCCGCGAACCGGCGGAACCGGCGGCGCCGGCCGCGTGAAAGGGTGCTGGCGGCCAACCAGGGCGGGCAGGGCATAGTGAAGCCAAGTCGGCGCGATCAGCACGCGCGCCAATCTTTGCCTGCAACTTGACGCAAGTATGGATCAGGAGACGATGGCGGCCGCCTGTCGCGAGCGAGCGCGCCTGTAGAGCGGGCAAGGAGAGCGCCAACGCCGCGAGGCAAGCGAGGCATGCGATGCGGTGCGAGACGGCGCGCGTTGTTCTTCAAGCGGATCCCGTGCGAGGAAGGCCGACCGGCCGGCAGGCAGGCGATGATGCGCAGGGCTGGTGTATCTTGAGGAGCCACAGCGACAGGCGCGGCTGGCGCGCGCTTCCGAGCACTGTGGATGCCTGGGTGGTCGGCGGGCTGCTCGGTCGTTGCAGGCTGCTCGGTCGTGCGGGCTCCCACCGCGAAGGTGGCGTACGGACCGAAGAAGGCATGCCCCTGCGCCGACGCCGCCGCCGACATGCTGCGCGCTGCACGCGGCGCATGCGCACTTGCGACGCAAGCAAGGACCAGATGCGAGCTTGGGCACAGACATTCATGATCGGGTAATCACAATAATTCCGCGCATCACTTCTACGAGCCAATCACAATCGAGCAAACAAGCCAGCCTGTTTCACAGGCTTCCCGCACTTTTGTGCCCTAAATCGTCGATCAACTCGCTATAAGGGCCTTAATAGCGGATGCGAAGGAGCCGGGCAGCGTTGGTGGCGGCGAGCGACCGGACCATCACTCCTTGGCTCGGCTTTTCGCCGGAAAAGGGCCGCTCGAGCGCTTGATCCTCACTCGCGCATGGCACTCATTCAGCGTCGCGCGTTGGGACTCGCAAGCGGGGAAAAGAGCACCCAGCCGCCCGGTTCTCGATCTGCAGGAGCTCCCGCCGCTGCTCGACTAGCGAGGCGATTGACTGGCGAATCCAGCGCGGGGTTGTCGCGACTGGCCGCTGGTCAACGGAGAGGAGAGGAGGCATGATGCGGGCTCGAGACACCGCGTTCATGGTGGACCACAGGCGCCAGCTGAGCGCGCCGGCGCCCAACGTCGCCGGCGTCGCCGCGGTCAAGAAGGACGAGATTAGCAAGAAGAAGAAGGCGGGGCAGTACCTGCAGCGCACGCAACAGAAGGCAGCGGCGCAGCCGCAGTCCGGCGGCGCCAGCAGCAAGGGATCCGTGGTAACAAACACCAAGAAAGGCGCGAAGGAGAGCAGCGGTGGCGACGCACTCGCGACAGCGACAGCGACTGCAGTGCCCTCTGCGAAGAAGAGTACGCTGGAAGGCTGTGTTGCGCGTGCTCGGAGCGACTGCCTCAGTATCTAACCACCTCGCTCCATTGGTTCCGCAGGCAAGCAGCAGCTGAAGCGGGAGCGGAAGGAGAAAGCCGCGAAGGCTAGCGGAGCTCCCGTACCGAAGGGGTCGGCAGGAAACGTGTCCAGTGCTGCTTCCAAGAAGGCGGCGAGTGCGACCACTCCTGTTCCGTCCAAGCCTTCACCTGCGCCGTCGACGCAAGAGTGTTCGCAAACAATTGAGCGGTTCGACGGCGAAATGGAGCAGGACGGTCTGAAAAGCCGGAACCACAGGATGGTGCTGGCTCCATTGCGCTCCATGAGCGCGGCGAACTTGCCGAGCTGGGGCATGCGGCAAGAGAGTGCATTCAAGACGCACTCGGTTGCAGACAGGTTTGCCGCACACATCGAGTCAGGCGCGAGACGTTGTGCACCATCGTCTAATGCGTCGCGCTGCTGCGTACCCCACAGGTTGCATGACGAGATCCTCGAGTACACGAACTACACGAAGGCGACGGTGGATCGCATGCGCGTTCACATTGAAGAGATGATCGCGAACGTGCGCAAGTGCGTGCACTCGCTGTGGCCTCAGTCCAAGGTCGAGACGTTCGGGTCGTACTCGACGGGTATCTGGCTGCCTAGCAGCGACGTGGACCTTGTTGTGCTGGTGCGTATGCGAGTGTGGCTACAAGGCTGGCACACTCGGGCTTTGTGAGTGCTCACAGGACGTTCGTGCGTGGCTAGGACGTGATTGAAGTGATTGACTCGAAGAAGACAACGGTCAAACACCTGCGACAACTGGCGAAGGTGCTGGAGTCTCAGAGCTGGGTCGAGTCGCTCGTTGTGCTCGAGACCGCGAAGATTCCCGTGTTGAAGCTCGTGAGCGCCGAGTCCTCGGTGCCAATCGATGTCACCTTTGAAAGCGCGGCGACACACAGTGGACTGCTGGCTCGGGACTTGATCAAGCGATACGCGGAGGAGATTCCGGAGCTGTATCCACTCGCTATCGTGTTCAAACAGCTATTGCGGGAGCGCGGGCTTAACGACGCCTACACAGGCGGCCTGAGCTCGTATTCTATCGTGTTGATGCTCATTCACTTCTCGCAACTCCGACGGTAAGTCTGCGTGAGCAAGAGGTGTCAACCATCTTGGCATCGGCACTCATTCAGTGTATCACTCTTGCGATTGCTGATTGCTGCAGGAACGGACACCAGTGCTTTGAAGCAGCGGCAGTGTATGCGTCAGGCTCGCTTCCAACACTCCCTTCCAGTATAAAGGCACTTGAAAAGGACACGACGAGCCAAGAGCAGCTCGAGACGCCAATGCAGCCGGCCGACGCACAGAAGCTGCTACCGAAGGGCGGGACGCAGCAGGCTGACACCGCTATTGACTCCACCAAGGCGAAGAAACCGTCGGCAGTAGTCGCCCCAGGCATTTCATACGCTTCGATGCTAGTCCGCGCCGCTAACTCGAGTGGAGAGCAGTCTCCGGCGAAGGATACGACGGATCCGTCACGAGAGAAACCCTCTCCACCATGCGTCAAGCCGCGCTTCAGCTATGCCGATGTCGCGGCAGGGGTCGTCCGAGTCACAGCGCCTGCACCACCACCGAGTTATGCTGCCGCGTTGACGGCAAAGCCGGGCACCTACGACACGTCGGCAAAGAAGGTTGCTCCGTCGGCATCAATCCTAACCCGACCACGCAACGGCAAGAGCTCGACGTCGTCATTCTCCAACGACAGCAGTCCGTCCGACGCGGTTAGTGTGTCGAGCAGCTTGGCGGATACGGAAGAATCAGCTTCATCTGTCGCGAGCACCACATCGTCGGGGGTGGATAGTGACGACGAGGCGAGCAAGATGTCGGAGCACGTCCAAGAGTCACCGCGAGGAGACGGGGAGCATGCGGCGGTATCGCTTGGCGCGCACACGCTGATGATCCTGGAGTTCTTTGGCATCCTCTTCGACTATCGCAAGAACGGACTGTCGATCCGCGATGGAGGGTACATTTACCGCTTGGCGGAAAACCGGCGGTCGGAGATCGGCAAGCCTGCGCTTGTGATTGAGGATCCGATCCACCCGGACCGCAACGTTAGCGCCAGCAGCTTCGCGTTCTCCAAGGTTGTCGCCGTGTTTGAGGACTCGTTCTACGCGCTCAAGTACTACCGATCGTCCAAGTTCGCGCCGACTGCGCTCAGTTGTCTATTGAGTTGCTCGGGCCACACGGTTGGCCTTTCGACCAAGAAAACCGAGTGAGGAAGGCCAACCGCTGTCTCAAGCGCTCCGATTCGACCTTGGCGCCTCCAGGTCGCCTTTGACCTCTCGCGGCGAGGGTGGGTGGTGAGCTCGATCTGTGAGTATCTCAAGCGTCGGCAGCGTCACGTGCACGCTGCATGGGAGGCCAGGGAAGGAGCCCGCACGTGAAAGTTAGCAACTTGTAGTTTAGAAGGACGAGATGAACGAGGTCTGTATGGCAATTAGTACGAGCGGCCACGGGCTCGTGTGTTGCCGGTGCTCATCATGCACAAAGGCTGCACGCACATGCGGCTGACTTCCAGAGCCTTGGCGAGGACAGACGCACGAGGGTAATAGGAAAGGAGCCAACGCCGTTCAACGTCAGCAGCCGCTACCCTGTACTGATCAGCTCAGTTCGAGGACGGAGCTTTGAGGCGGCGCATCGCCCCGAGCGCGAACGCAAGGGCGGACGCTGCCATCAGCGACCAGCCGATCGACTCCTGGTGGCGGGTGAAGAACTCGCCCGCCGAGTCGAGCCACTCCGTGTGAGACGTCGGCTTCTGGCTGACAACCGAGGCATTCCGCTGCTTCTTCTGGACTGGGAGCGACGCCTGCGTGACCTGTCGCCCGATGTCCTCGATGTCGCGGTGCGGGGGAGCTGCAGCCGCTTCGGACTTGTTCTTCAGCGCGAGCTGGCCACATGCGCCGTCAATGTCAGTGCCGTGGTTCTCGCGGATCGTGGCCTTGAGGTTGTACGGGTCGCGCAGCACAGCGTGGAAGGCGCGGATGGCCTCGGGCGATGGCGAGCGGAACTGCGCGTCCACCTCGGTCGTGTTGTACGGGATCAAGTTCACATGCACGGATCGTCCCTGCAGCAGCTTCCCGAGCGTGTGCGCCGTCTCGACCGAATCGTTGACGCCCTCGAGCATGCAATACTCGACCATAACGAGCCGCCCATCTCTGCGAGCATGAGTGAGTGAGCATCGCGTCCAGGTTAGTGGTTTGGCGAGATCGATTCGAGCAGATAAAGGCGCTCGGTAGTTCCTCACTTTTGCGCCAGGTGGTCGTCAATGGCCTCCATGAGCTTGTCAAGCGGGAACGCCTTGGACGTTGGAACGATCTCGGACCGCAGCTCCTGCGTTGGTGCGTGGAGCGAGAGCGCCAGCCGCACCAACGGCGCATCCTGGATGGTTCCGCGCACCGGCACCGATCGTGAGACCTCGTGGCACTACCAGCCATCACGAGACACCGCAACGTACACGTGTGAGCTGCCGTATGCGGTGGATCACGCCGACGGTGGAGAGCGTGATGTGCTTCGGCGCGAGCCCGAAGATGCTCGTCATGGCACGGATGGCAGCGAGCACGGCGTCGTAGTTGTTGAGCGGCTCGCCCATGCCCATGAAGACCACGTTGCGGATGGGAGCGATGCGGTTCGCGAATGCGAGCTGCTCCAGGATTTCGCCGCTGTACAAGTCGGCGATGATCCCCATGGTGCCGGTGGCACAGAACGTGCAGCCCATCTGGCAGCCGACCTGCGACGACACGCACAGCGTGTTGCGGCCCTTGTGGCGCATGATGACCGCCTCGATTTCATGGCCGTCCTGCAGCCGCAGCAGCAGTTTGACCGTGCCGTCCTTGGAGTGCTGCTCCGCGGTCAGCGTCGTCGTGAACACGGCGAAGCGCTCCGCGAGCAGTGCCTGCAACTTGCGCGGCACGTGCGGAATGTCCGCGAACGACTTGTCTGGGTGCTGCGCCAGGAAGCGCCAGATCGTCGTCGCGTGCAGCTCCTTGAAGCCGTGCGCCTGCAGAAACGCGGGTAGTGCGCTCTGGTCAAACACCGGCAGCGGCGACAGCTCTCTCTTCTTCACCATCTTGGCGCGGCGCGCAGCTATCGCTGGCAAGCGAGCAGGCAGCGCACGGACACGACGGATGCGGCGCAACAAGTCGTTTGGGCGTGCTTGACTGGGTGGCAGTCGCGGTTACAACAAAGGGTACGTCAGCGCCTCCGCGGTTACGGTCTCAGCGTAACCTATTCAGCGACAACGAGCGGCTTGATTGGCCAAAATAACTTTTGAGCGACGGAGATTCGCCAATATGCGGCGTAATAACCCATCGTTTCAGCCAATCAAGGAAGCTCCATAGCGCGCCATAATGGTCGAAGCGTGCGCTCCGCCGCACTTTCCAAGGCGCGGGCGACCAGACCGACCGATCGGCTGACGGCGAGGCGTGGTGCAGAGCGTCCTCCCTCTCTGCGCGTCTGCCGGACCTGCCTGCCCTCCCCCTCTCGACCTCCTCCTCGCGCCAGCGCGTGCATAAAGAAGCGGGGCGCGTCTGGCCGCCCTCGAGCTCCCTTCCCGGCGAGAGCTCCTCTTCTCTCTGCCGATGAGTCGGAGAACGAACGAGGCCGGCGGGGCGTCGCCGCGCGAACGGAGCACTGGTGGGAGCTCCAGGAGTAGCAGCGGAGGCGGTGGCGATGCGGCTGGAACGTCAGCGTCAGTGTCTCCGGGCCACAGCCCTGCGCCGGCGGCTGGAACCCAGTTCATCTCGCTCCGTTCTCGCGTCGGAAAGCGGTTTCAGGCTGTCATTCCGGACTTGGAGGAACGCGGAAAGCTACCACGCGTTGTCGAGGCACCTGTAGCGAAGACGCGCTACAGTATAGATCGCGCGAGCGGTAAGTCGTGGACTGCAGACAATCGGCTGGTCCGTAGTCGACTCACACTAACGGAATGCGCTATGGGCGATTTCACAGCACTAGGACCAGCTCTCGACAAATACTTGGCGTTTGCGCGGTCGCTGCGGGACGGCGCAATGTTCGATTCGACAGACCAAGTGACGGCGCTCGCGCTGCAGTACCTTCACCGCTTTGACTACAACACGACGGATGCCGCCTGCTCGCTGTACGCACGGCACAGCATCGAGTTGCCGCGGTCGGCCCTGGCTCGTCCACCTGATGAAGGCAGCGCCATGAACAGTCGATCGTCGTCTTCTTCAGCGACAGCTACTGCCGCTGCCGCCCGCAAGTGGGTTGCAGCATTCTACCAGAGCCTTCGCCGCGGAAAAATCGATGCAAAGGAGCTGGTAGAGCTCCAAGCACTCAGTGATCGTGCTAGTACCCTCGGGGAAGCTGTTCCTCCTACGGAAGCGGGGGTACTTACCCGACTGTTGACTCGGGTCGCGACGTGGGAAGCCAAATGCGTGGGCATCGCGACCGAAACTGTCAGTCGCGGAGAACTGCTCCAGTTAATCTACGAGGCGGAAGACTTGCGCCTCGAGCTTGAAGAGAAGGCAGTGATGCTGGTGCGACTCCAAGCATTCGATCAAGCGTACGTCAAGATCAAAGAAGTCTTGGAGCGCAGCAACAAGCGGAACCAGCCGAAGATTGCACTGGACAAGGTATGTACGGATACAGTGGCTGTTCACGCGTTCATGTATGGCTGACTTGCTAACACTATTTCGGTGCGTGTGACGCCAGCTTGAGCAACTGTATGCAGACGTGAAGAAGCCGCAGATCGCGTTTCCGGAGCAAGATGAGATCCTGGCTGTTGTTGAAGAGGGCCGGCAACTCAAGATCGCAATCGATAATATGCTCCGGGAAGACAAAGTGAGTCTCCCGGCAATGCGCGAGCTTCTTGCCAAGATTGAAGTCGTTCCAATCGATTTCGAGGAGGAGGTCTCAAAGTTCCAGCAGAAGATGCTGAGTGCGCAGACCTGGCTCGCCAAAGTGCGCAAGTATATGCCTAAGCGCCGTCAGCCTCGTCGGCGTATCGCTGGAGGTAGCAACAGCAACGGTAACGGGGGCGGCGACTCTGATGGGAACAAGAAGATGGACCTCGATATGATCCGTGCGCTTGTGGATGATGCGCCGTGCGAAGACAGCGCCGAGATGTTTGAGATGCAAGATTTACTTGACTGCGCTGACGAGTGGGCGGAGAAGGTGCGGCAAGCAATCGACGCGAATGTGGCCGATGTAACATTAGAGTATTTAAAGGAGCTGGTGGCCGAGGGTGCGGATATCCCAGTCGAAATGGACGAGCGCAACTACCTTGAAGCTGAAGTTGCCGCTCGGGAGTGGTGTACGAGTGCGGCAGAGATGCTCGCAAGCCGCCGGCCAATCGCAGACATGGAGGACCTGTTGGAGCGCGCGAAAGAGATTCGCCAGCAAGTGCATCCGAGGAAGCAGGCGAGGTGGAAACCACAAGTGGAACGTGACGTCAACGCTGCGATGGACTTAGTCCGACGATGGATCCACGAGGCTCGGGATGCGCTGGGTAGCTCCGTGTTCGATAAGGAGTTCGCGTCTTCTTCGCTGTCGAAATCAGAGACGACGGACCAGAAGAGCGATGCGATCAAGAAAAGGTCCATCGACGTGATCAAGAAGCTCATCGAGAAGGCAGACACGCTCGCTATTGACGTGTCATCATACACAAAGACCCTCTCCGAATGGGTTGAGAACGGAGAAGCGACAAGAGTGGAAGCACGCGCAATCCTCGTATCGGTCGGGTATATCCAGACAACATCTACCGTCGACGACGACAAAGCGATCAACGTCAATGGCAGCGAGGCTACAACAGTCGTCAACAACGACAACTCATCGGCGGATCGGGATGGCACATCTCCAACAACGCTTCAACCGTTAGATCCCAACGGCAGTGCAAGACCTCCTTGTGGTGTGACGGCAACGTCCGGAGCGCAAGTGCGGAGCACCTTCGCACACGCCGTGTCTGTGCTGGAGCGCGTGGATTTGCTTCCATTTACGTTCGAGGAAGGCGATACTCTCCGAACAGTGATTAACGCGGAGAAGCAGTGGGCACAGCGCGTGCGCGAATGCGTTCCGCCGCGACAATCTCGGAAGAAACGACAGGCGAATCAGCCATTCACGGAGCTAGACCTGCGGCGGCTTTTCGAAGAGTCCAAGTCGCTGTATTTCGCATTTCCAGAGGAGCTTCGCATCGCGACTAAGGAGCTTGAGGACCTCGCAGTGTGGCGTAGCAAGGTCAGTTCCGCACTAGATGTTCGCATCGTGGAGGAGATCTCCAGCGTCATCGAACAGCTTGAGAAAATCGACATCAACATCCACGAGAAGGTTCAAGCCGCGAAGAAACAGCTGCGTAGCGGCAATGGTGAGCAACCACTCGCGGAGACTGCGGCAACTGAGGTGAAGCTGGAGAGCACACAAGTGACTTCGGAGGGCTCGGCTGGCATGGAAGCTGCCGAAACAAGGACGGAGGCGCAGAGCGGCTCTAATGAATTAACTTCGGACAAGTTATCAAGCACAACGGACACGGACTCGTCGACGCGAGTTGGCCTGTCAACTGGAGACGCGTCATCAGATGCACTTGGAATCTACAGCGAGATGTTGATGTCGATGAAGAGCGCGCGGCCGGCGCAAATCGACACGACTCTCAACGTACGAGCCATCATGGCGCATGTGCGGCTGGAAAGTGGCAGCATGCAGAAGAACATCAGGGAAGGTGCCGCCGAGGACGAAGATACGCCACATGACGACAAAACTCACAAGTCAGAGCCTCCGGCTGCGCGAGATATGTCGATGCTTCAATCGGTGCTCGACACGACCGAATCCAGTCTTGATGCTGTTAATTGTCTTGAGCTGAAGGAAGAAGAACGGAAAACGGTGGAAGAGATCGTGATATCCGGCAGCAAAGTGCTTCACAGCGGAGACTCCAAGATGGGAGAGCAAAAGAGCGACGCCAGCGACAGTGGAGCTGTAAGAGCGACCATCTCGTCGGTTGATGAGGCGGTCCAGGTGCTGGAGTCGTGGAGAGATCAGCTTCGCCAAGTGCGCGATGACAGCGATCTGCTGAGCGTCGTTCCTCCCGAGCAGCATGTACTCTCACTCGTGATTGACTTGCTGGATTGGCTGGAAGGTGCTCGGTCGATTTTCTACATGGAGCCACTCCCTCTGTTGGATCTGGTCGAGCGCGGCAAGCACTTACAGAGCCAAGTCGCTGAACTGGATGCGTCCAGATTCCAATCAGATACCCTGTCGACTCTTCAGCGTATGCTTTGGCCGCTGCCTTATCTTGAAGCGCATGAACAAGTGGTTGCAACATGGAATGGCCGTGTGCAGGCCGCGTTGAAGCGGAAACACGTACGTGTGAGTGAGATGCAGTCCTTACTGGACGAAGGCAACGCGCTGCTACTCGAGAAGTCTGATTTCAAGGAGCTCTTGGATGAAGTCAAGAGAGCCAAGATGTGGCTTCTCAAGGTCAAGAAGCGAGCCAAAGCGCTTGCAACCAAGAAGCAGAGCCGTATGACATTGACAGTCGCGCGTGCGCTCGTGGAGGAAGGCGAAGACTTGGCGTTGGAGCTACCGACGTTCGACTTCCTCAAGGAGCACTTTGATGCTGCTGTGGATTGGGAGGACCGCGTGCTTGCGTCGGGCTTGGAGAGCGGCCAAGCGCGGATAGCGAATTTGTTATCGCTACTGAACGAGTATGACTGTGCGCGCCTCGTGATCGACTTGGATATGCACCGCGAAGTGCTGGCGTCGGCTACAGAACGGTTCTGCATTTGCCGTCAGCCATTCGATGGGCTCATGATCGGCTGCGACTTTTGCGACGACTGGTTCCACGATAACTGCATCGGTATGTCCAAGGAGAAGGCCGAGAAGGTGGAACACTACACGTGCCCGTCTTGCTGCATCCTACAAGAGCTGCAGGTGCTACTGGAAAAGACAAAGAGCGAGCATGATGACCGGACACGCCATGCCCCGGGAGGCGAAGAAAAGGATCCCGAGCATGAGGATTGCGTTCGGACCTTCGACAAACAACGGGCCTCTTCTCTTCGGAAGATCAAGCGTGAGGAGCGTGCGATCGAACGCAACGAAATGTTGCTGTTTAGTGCGAACAACCACTTGATGCAGTTGCGCGCGCGCATTGGGGAGATCGAGCGCGCCACCGCAGGATTTTCAAGAAGTGAAACGGTTGAGAACGAAGCCCGTGAATCTACGATGCAGCTTTCAGCTCTGGCTCACCTGAGCGCGCAACCTGCAACGGACACGCCAGCTGAGCCAATCGCCATGTCTACATCACTGGCGGGCGTCTCGAACAATTCAGCGGGCAAATTTGCTGAAGTGGCAAATGGCGTGGCAACTGCTGCTGTTGTTACCACCATTCCGTCTGACGTGCGAGTGGCGGCCGAGGATACGGCACCCCTTCCAAACATTTTGCTGCCACGATCAGGCGTGCTTGCGCTCAAGATCGACAAGGGAACGACGATGCCAGCGAGCGTTGCGACCGCGACTAGCATGCGCAATGACAGTTCTGTCGGATCTGCGTCGGTGACGACTAGCGCAGCCAGCTTGTCGTCGGATACCACTGACACCTGTGTTTCCGGATCCGGTGAATCCGTCAATCTCCAAGCTGCCGATACAAAGAGCACAGACACACAAGGGGAATCGAGCAAGGCGAAAAATGGCGCGACGCAGCCGTTTGGACAGGTCGTGAGACCCATCAGTGCAGCGATGCCGAATGACGCGATGCAACGGTTATCGGTGCTTGTAGCGGCTGGAGACGTCGAACAACAACTCGTTACTATGAAGAGCGAACAGGTCGAGCTCAAGAAGCAGGTGATCGCCCTGCAAGCCTCGTTGGATCTAAGCCGCGGTCGACGGGACGCGGCACAGAAGGCGTTAGCAGATGCGACCACTGCGTTCAATGCTCGCAGAGATCAATTGCCAGCGGCGCGTCTTTGGATCCGCAACACCGTCGCATTACTCAACTCGACGAGCTTGGTTACGCGGTCACAACTAGAGGAAGGCGACGGCAGCGAAGCAATGAGCACTCGTAACCAGTCTCGATCCCGCTACTTGATTCCTCAGTATGCAGAGGCTATTGCGGAGGCGACTGGCAACACAGCACCAACTGCAGACGCGAAAGACGGTGAGACTAGCACCAACTCGATCGCTTTGTGTACTCTCTTCCCAGACGTGAAGCAGTACGTACGAGTTCTTCGAGCCGTGTGCTGGTCTGTTGTGACTGTGGCCAAACTCCAGGAGCGGCCTTCGCACGACGCACTAAGCGACGTGATCGCATACGCGGGCCGCTACGACTTGTGGGACGGCATCAAGACGATCACGCCACTTCGCAACGTGCTCGCACGGGCAGACGCATGGGTTGCGCGCACTCACAAGTGTGTGTCCAAACCGAGTGGAGGGAGCTCTAGCGCACAGCAGCAGCGTCTTGGACGAATCAAGCAGCTCATGAATGAGTACTCGAAGCTACCGTTGACGTGGCAGGCGGTCGCACAGCCCATTGAAAAGTACGTCTCTCTCCTGGAGGCGTCACTGTCTGCATCGCTTGCTATATCTGCTCCAAGCGAAGAGCAAGTCAATACGGCCGAGCGCTCTGCGATCAGAGCACTTGAAGACGGGATGCGGTCGGTGACGTCGTCGAGTGCAACTAGTGTGTCAGCCGGCGCGTCGGTGTTGGCGTCCTTGTCAGCGGTAGGGGTGACCACTGCAGAAGCAAATGCGCAGAAGCCTTCACGCAAGCGGAAAAGCAACTCGCGCAAGGACAAAGCGGGCGGCTCGACTGCCTCTGGAGCATCGACTTCGTCGGCATCGGGAGCTGCCACAAAGAGGGCACGATCGAAAAAGGCGGCTGCGTCTCCCAGCGTTGACGGCGATGTAGAAATGACAGAGCAGCCGTAACTGGAGTGATTTCGCGCGCAGCGATTTTCCGAGTGGGTGACTGCTTGTAGTCCGTTGGCACCTTACCGTCGAAGGATACTTTCTTGTGGACAGCTCGGCTCTTCACATGTGCAGGGGAGAAGGCGAGCAATGATATGTGAGGTTCATGTTCCTGCTAAAAATAGCGGCGCTATTGGCTGTTATCTCGGTTGTGGCGACTGAGGGATGGCGGCTGCACTGCTCAACACCAGTGAAGAGATCAATGTCGTCCGAGGGAGGCGACGAGAGCGAACTGGCGCAGCACGATGACGACAGGCAGAACAAAGATTTAGGCAATGAGCGTGGCTGGTGGGAAGAAAACTCTGATAGCAACGCGTTCGATATCGATGGTGATGTCGACGAGAATCATGTTGAGGATGTCGGCGATGAAGAAGATGTTCAGGATGAAGTCGAAGACCAAATGCCTGATGCCACTGTCCGTGCTGTGTCGGTGTCGGCCAGTCCCCGTCAGCACCAGCAAGAGTGCCGCTCTGCGCTGCTAGTGATCCAGCATGCAGACAAGCACTTGAACCATCTCGACGCGCTCTTCGCACCTCTGATGACCGTTTCTTCGTCACCAAGCTCTACGAAGGCGGGCTTGTTCTCGCGCGTCGAGATACTCGACATTCGGGGTAATGCACTCAACGACTTGGCGCCGCTACCGCTGATCGCGCCGTCGCTCCGCATGCTGAACGCGGCGGAGAATACCGTGGTGTCACTCCCTCCAAGGTCGTTCTGGTCGCAGTTCGCTCGCCTCGAACTGTGCTTCCTGGCCGACAACCTCCTCGGGCCATGGACGAACGGAACGCAAGACGACAATTGGCTGGACGCGCTGGCTGGTGCCACCGCTCTTCGATGGCTGACATTGGCGGGAAACCCGGTCATGTCGCGTCCCCGTGCGCGCACAGCGGTTGTTAACAAGCTTCATCAATTGCGCGCGCTCGACGATCTCGTCGTCGCTGATAGCGAGCGTGTCCAGTTCGCGCGTACGACTCTCAATGGTGGCTGCGAAGGACGTGGAGGCCTCATCATTGACGGACTCTCGTATGCGCTGTAATCGTTCTCCAGGCGGAACTTCAAGGTACCCGATCGGACTCAGTGATGAACGTCGATTGGGCATTGAGATGCCGCGAGTTCTCGCTGATGATGGTCAGGCATTGCGCTTTGTGGAGCTGGCGAGGCGTGAGGTGAACAACCGGCACGCTCGCAATAGGTAACCTAGGACCTTCGCAAACCCAGCTGACTCTCTAGGTTTCTAACTTCTCCATTCGGCACACCTGCACAGTGCTTGTGTCGCGATCCAACGCGTTCTGCGCGGATTCTTGTCGCGCAACTATCGACACCGACGCGGTCGTATCTGCGGTCTCTGGACGCTACGAACGCTGGTCACGCGCGTCCAAGCGGCTGCTCGCGGGTTCCTATTTCGTCGTCTGATTCAGCGCGAGCTTGCAGCACTCGTTGTGGCGCAAGGAGAAGAGGCGCTGCTGGATCTCGACCCTTCGCAGTCCTTGCATGTCCCGCTGAGTGCTCGTCGAGGGCTGCAAAGACTCCGTGTGCTTGTGCAAAGCTGGCGAAGACAGTTCCGTGAGAGGAAACGAGCTGCGGCAGTGGCCAAGATACGCGTCTGGTGCCGCATGGTCCGCCAGCGCAATCACCACCGCGCGGAGCAACTCATTCGTGACCGTCAAGAGCTCATTATCTACTTTGATGAGGACGATCTCGGGAGGAATGAGGAGCGAGTGCTTGCGCTGGCATCCTGGGCGGCACGGCGCGATCCGTTTCTCACGCAGCTGCCAGTTCCAGAGCGAGAAGAACTCCTGCGCGCGCGGTGTTCGATCTCCTCGGGTGTGCGCGTTCTTCGAAGCGTGGTGTACGCCACACAGCTATCGATTGTGCCTCCAGTGATTGGAGCCTTTGATGCTGGTTATGGCGGTCGAAATGCTTTCGAGACGCTCGTTCGCTTGTTTCCGAGCGACACCGCGCGAGAAACGCAGGTTCTCATTGCTCAAAAGCGACTGCTTCAAAGCGACCTGGACCGTGTTCGCTCGGCACTCGGAGTCACTGACGAGGGAAATTCAGCGACGTCCGTATCACCTTTGCCGCCTATGTCGCGAGCAGTGACTGTGCATTTGAAGCAAATGGAGCGTGAGATTGAGACGCGACTTGCAGTGTGCAACAAGAAGATCCTGAGTGCGTGTGTGAAAGCGCAGGCGCGGAAGCAGTGCACAGTGACTCGACGGCTCTCGCTGGTCAAGAGGTCGACCAAGCTGCGTCCTCGTGGATATACACTCAGTCGGCGGGAGCGGCGCAAGATTTCTGGCATGAGTCGATCCAGAGACGATAGCTGCGCGGACGACAAGAGGAGAAATCAAGACTACCGAGCGCTTCGAGCGTTCATTCCGTGGAGTGTTGATATGTACTTGCTCGTGCTCGCGGGTCTCAGTAACCAACCGCAGCAGACGTCGAAAGACAGCAAGGCGAGCAACAGGAGGGAAAGCAGAGCGAGTATACCGGGGATCCACCGGAGGAAGCCCGAGTTCTTGGCCCTGTCGTACGAGCAAACACGCCGAATGAGCGCGGCGCTATCAATCCAGAGCGCGTGGCGAGCGACACAAGGCTACTCGAAGCGCTTGGCATTGGAAGCAACGATCGCGCGAGCTCGGTTGTGCCTACAGCGCTGGTGGCGCGTGCGCTCGGGGCTACATCGTCGATTAGCTTTCTTGCGTGCATGTGTTCTCGTCGGCTCCTCTATCAACTCGCGCACGCTCTTCATCGAGGCGCGCGTGTTCTACGCACTACGTGATCGTGCGCGATGGGAGAAGATCCAGAATGCGATGTTCCGCCGCTGGCCCGAACACTCCCTCCCCTGTCACATCAACAGTCGAGGTCGGGCGGTGATTGCTGTGGCTTCTCCGGTGCTGTGCGTACTTCGCTCTGCAGGCCAGGAAGGCATATCGTTGGCTCGAGGACTCAGTGTATTGGCGCATAACAGCGCAGCCAGTGGCATCGTGGCCACGTCAAGATCAACTATGGCTCAGATGGAGTCTCTCGCGGCTCAGCGATGTAGCTCGGTGCTCCCAGCGTGGCTTCCAGGAGCGCCGGAGCATGAGGAAGCGACCATGGGTTCGCGCAGCGGGGGCGATGCGACGCCGTCGTTGCTGAGCGAAGGTGTCCAGACAGAGCCGACGTTGTTGGAGCGCGAAATGATGCTCCACGGGCAGCACAGCCCCATCGCCGACGTGTTTGCTCAGACCAACCCTTTCCGCTGCATGGCGACGGGTCACAAAGTCGCCGAGGCAGCCACCCAACTCATGACGCTGGTGCACGACCAGGCTTCTCTAAACGTGCAGGCAAGTCGCGGGGAAAGTCCAAGCCGCCGTCAGCCTGGGTTGTCGCTCGTCGGGCTTGAAACCACGTCGCTCGTCCGCTTGCAGTTCGAGTCGGTGGACGAAGCGCGTCGCCGCGCGATTCTGCTCGTCGCCAAGACGTTCGACCCGGTGAGCAACACCTTCGTGCAGCTGCACTCGCTTGAGGCGCTAGTAGGCGCCGCACTGCGTCACCATCAGGTACACCGCTCGCCTGCAACTGCTCCTTCATCGTGAGCTCATGTGTCTGACCGTCCACGGTGACTGCGTGTTTCCAGTGGTCGCTTTGCCAATTGCCGAATGCAGGGGACGCACTCGCGACGCTCGATCGCGCTCAGCAATGGCTCAATGCTCGCTTCCCGTCGCCTTGGTGGGCCTCTGTCGAGCGCAGACTCCTCAAGATGGGAATGCCAGCTAATGCCGTCGCCGAGCTGATGTCAATTCCGGCTTCGGCGCCGCCGGCGTCGCGGCCTCCAATTAACCGGCACATCGCGAGCGCGACGTCACCGACTGAATCGTCGGCCGCGGCGCGCTACCGAGGGCGACGAAGCAGCGCTGCTCCTACGAAAGTGTCTTCAACATGCCAACTTTCTGTAGGCGAAGCGGCTTTAACGGAACCAGCTGGACCGATGCGCGTACGCGTGAGCATCACACCGCTGGATGCACAGACGGAGACCGACATCGCTGTGCCCAGTGTGCCTCGCCCGCCAGCGTCGCCAGCTTCCTCCTCGCCGCGGTCGTTGCTGAGTGATCAGGCAGGCTGCTCTCTGTCCCCGCCAGGCTCGAGCCGACATCAGCTCCTAGCGAACCGCCTTGGACAGTCGAAAGCGTACGAGTTGATCTCTGAGTTGCGCCACGAGCAACTGGAGCAGCGCATGTACCACGTGCGCGACCTGCGGGAAGAGCGAGAGCGTGCCATGGAGGCGCTGATTGTGGACCGGCGCCTGCAGCAGCGAGAGAGCGCGGCCGAGGTCGCTGGCGTCAAGCTCGATATTGACGTCAGGCTAGTCAAGCTGCGGTACGAGCGCGAGCTGGACCGACTCAGCCTCCGCGAGTGTATTGAGAGCGAGAAGCTTGCTGCTAAGCGCTCCAAGCTCACGCACGTGTTCGAGCGGCAGTTTGCAGCGCAGTCTGGCGCTCTCATGCGCCGCGCGGCTCGTGATGCGGTCGCACGAAGCCGCCAAGCGCAGCACGCAGCGCGGCTGGAGCGCGCAAAAGAGGTCCGAGAGCGAGATACCGAGGAGCTTACTCACCGGCAGGACGCCAAGAGCTGGTGGTTCGTCAACAATCAGCGCGCGAGGAGGGAACGCGGCGCTCAGCAGCACGCCGATGCTGTTCAAGTCGCCAACAGCGAGCGCGTGCGACTCGCGAATACGAGGCAGCGCATCCAAGAGGACAAGGAAATCAAGAGTTTGCTGCGCATCATGTGACCGATTGCGCATGCTTCTCTCTGCATTACGAGTCCGCGAACCGAGAGGGTAAGCCATTGTGAGTCCTTCTCGACCGCCGTCGAACAAGTCACCGCGGTACAACTCGCCCCTCTATGCGAGCAACTCGCGGATGGAGGTGATCGCGTACTCGACGTCGTCCGGCGTCACATGTAGGTTGGTGACTGCGCGCATCTTCCGCCCGTTGGAGTAACCGCCTGAAACAGCACCACACCCACATCTGTTTAGTGGCAACGCTAACGCATACATCTCGCTAGTGGACGGAGAGCCTACCGCCAATGAGGATGCCCTTGTCCTTCTCAAGCCGCTCGGAGAGCGCCTTAGCGTCGAGCTTGGCGTCAGACGCGAGCGTGAAGAAGATGATGTTCGTGTCGACCTCATCAGCATTGACATCGACGCCGGGGACGCTCGCGAGGCCGCGCGCGAGCGCCTTGGCATTCGCATGGTCTTCGGCGAGGCGATCGAACTGCTCCTCGAGGGCGAACAGCGCGCCAGCGGCGAGGACGCCTGACTGGCGCATGGCGCCACCCAGGGACTTGCGCAGGCGCTTGGCGCGTGCGATGAACTCGTGCGAGCCAGCGAGGACCGAGCCGACTGGTGCGCCGAGGCCCTTGCTCAGGCAGAGCGAGACCGAGTCAGCTCCCTTGACGAGCTCCGACATGGGCACGCCGAGAGCGACGCTCGCATTGGCCAGGCGCGCGCCGTCGATGTGCAGCTTGAGTCCGTGCTCCTTGGCGAGCTGCTCCACCTGCCGGATGTAGGGCAGCGGCAGCACTCGACCGCCGCAGTTGTTGTGCGTGTTCTCAAGCGATATGAGACGAGTCCGCGGGTAATGCGGGTCGTCACCGCGCACTGCGTCCGTAATGTCCTCGAGGCGGAGCGTGCCGTCCGGCTGGTTGCGGATCGTGTGCAGACTCACGCCCATGTAGGCTAGGCGGGTCCGTCAAAGAACGACTGTCAGCGCGCGCTCTTCGAGCCTCGCGAGATGTGTGTCGCCGTGCAGCGGCGTACCGCTCGCGCCGGCCCCCTCGTAGACAAAGATGTGTGCCTTGTCGCCGAGGATCACCTCGTCTCCGCGGTCGCAGTGCGCGCCGACCGCGATTAGGTTGGACATTGTGCCGCTGTTCGTCCGGCCACCCAATCGGTTCGTTCGCCATGCACCACACGCTCGGTGAGTCTCTCGGCGTGCCGATGCTGTGGCGGGCTCCGCGCGGGACGTACGAGGGGACGAAGAGCGCGGCCTGCTTGCCCAGCTTGGCTGCGGCCACCTGCTGCAGGCGCTGCACCGTCGGGTCGGCGCCGTACACGTCGTCGCCCACCTGCGCAGCCGCGATGGCCTGGCGCATGGCCGGCCCAGGCTGTGTGACCGTGTCGGACAGCATGTTCACCACGCGCTTCATCATTGCGGAGCGTCGCGGCGGCAGGCAACGAGCGGCGGCGACGGCAGGAGGGAGGAAGCGCGGATGACCTTGTCCGTCCGAAGGAAGTCGCCGAAAGTCTCGAATGATTGATGAGTGAGCAAGTGACACATCTAAAACGGACCATAAATCCTCTGGAGCGGTAATTCGGAGCTAAAATGTACCTATGGCAGCAGGACCATCTCCGCGCCGAGGCGAGACGGCAGCGCCGCAGCAGCGATCGAGGTGCGGCGGGCGAGTCAAGTGCGAGGCCGTGCGCAAGCGACTGTACGAGAGAGCGGGGATGTCTGCATGCGGCTCACGCAAGCAGCTCGCGCACAGAGTCCACCGTGTACTCGACGTCTTCGCGTGAAATGTGGAGGTTAGTCACTGCGCGTAGGCGGCCGCTGTTCCAGAGCGAGCCTGAGCAACATAGCACGCGCCACAGGAGCTGGAACGTCAGATTCTGGGCTGTCTTGGAGACTGCGCGCCACCAACGAAGCGAGCATCGACGTACCACCCAAGATAATTCCCTTCTCCGTCTCCAGCCGCTTGGCGAGGCCCTTGGCGGTGAGCTTTGCCTCGGGCGACAAGCGGAAGAAGAGGATGTTGGTGTCCACGTCGTCGACGCTCGCTCGGACGTCTGGGATCGTGGACAGGCCCTCTGCGAGTGCCTTGGCGTTCGCGTGGTCCTCAGCAAGTCGATCGAACTGCTCTTCGAGGGCGAAAAGACCCGCAGCCGCAAGCAGACCGGATTGGCGCATGCCACCGCCCAGGGACTTACGGAGCCTTCGCGCTCTCTCGATGAACTCGCCGTCTCCCGCGAGAATGGTGCCCACTGGCGCACCGAGACCCTTGCTCAGGCAGAGCGAGACCGAGTCGGCGCCCGTCACGAGCTCCGCCATCGGGAGGCCCGTCGCAACACTCGCATTGGCTAGGCGCGCGCCATCGATGTGTAGCTTGAGGTCATGCTCCTTGGCGAGCTTCTCCACCTGCCGGATGTAGGGTACCGGCAGTACACGACCGCCGCATGTGTTGTGTGTATTCTCGAGTGAGATGAGTCGCGTTCGCGGGTAGTGCATATCGTCCTCGCGCACGGCATTGGCAATGTCCTCGAGGTTGACGGTGCCGTCGGCGTTGTTCGGGATGGTGCTCAGGCTCACACCCATATAGGCTGCGGTGCCAAATGTCCAAACGTACGAGGTCAGCAAGATCTATCCGCGTCAATGCGCCGCAGTAATTGCAAGAGCCGTACCGCTAGCACCAGCACCCTCGTAGACGAAGATATGCTGTTTATCGCCGAGGATGACCTCGTCACCGCGGTTGCAGTGCGCACCGATCGCGATCAGATTGGACATGGTGCCGCTGTGGAGATCGAAGCACGAGGAAGAGAGCCAACGGAGGAACAAACGAGCAGCCAACACGCCGATTTGCTGTGTTAATCCCACGTTCGCCGTGACGGCAGCAAACAGAAGAGCAGCGAAGGCATTTGGCAGACACGCACGCACCTCGGAATGAAGAGCGCCTCGGCTTTGCCGAGCTTGTCGGCGGCCGCGCGTTGCAGGCGCTGCACGGACGGGTCCCATCCGTAGACGTCGTCGCCGACCTGTGCGGCCGCGATAACCTTGCGCATCGCCGCGCTGGGGGCCGTGACCGTGTCGGAGAGCATGTTGACGAGCGCGCGCTTCATGGTGGCAGAGGAATGGACGCAAATTGGGGAATGGACGGCTCCAGCGAGGCGCGTCGGAGAGTACGAGCCAGCAGCGCGTGTGCGTGGCACGCGTGGAGCGTCATTGCCGCCAAGGCAACCGGTGGCGCAGGCACGCCGGACGAAGCGGAAACCGAGGCGCTCGCCACAAGAAATCGCCCATGGTCTGCTCTTCTGGCCGCACTGACGCGCTGATCGATCGTCGCATTGATATGCGACGGGCGAGGCGCTTGGTGCACTCGCTGCTCATCTCCTGATACAGAGTGATGATCGTTCTGAGGATACGTATGCGTTTTCGCAGGGATTACCTCTCGATATTGATGGCCTGATCGTCCACCCATGGTGCTTCTTGCTTGTGCGGTATTCGTCGACCGCGACGACTTCACAGAGGCGCGAGAGCCGCGGGACGAACTCCTTGACTGGACCTGCCGGACACTTCTTGATCAGGCTCTTGCCGGCGAGGCCACAATCTTCGAATTCGACGACTGTAAGCGACTCAAGAGGACCGGCGAGCTCGTAGCAGGCACGGTCGAGCTGACCGCGGTGCAGCGAGGCGCGTCAAAACACGAGCTTGCGGCAGAACGAGTCCATGAAGAGCTCCAGCAGTCGGCGGCTGTTATCGAACGAGAACTCGATGGTTCGGGCCAGTGCTGCCACCAATGAGATCCTCTTGGTTGGTGTTGTCCTCAACAGCTCGCTGATGTTCTGCGATCGGTCGATCCGGTGCTTGATTTGGCACTCGATCGGGAAGCCCCTTGCTCGTTGGTAGTAAGACGTCCGAAAGCGACCCGTTTCGCCCCTCTGGTTGACGCATGTGACCATGTCGAACCTGCCGGGATCGATCCCCCAGATCATGTCGTAGTTCTCGTCTCGTCCAGCGGGAACCTTGTGCAGCGGAATGCCGTAGACCCACGACATCTCGTCCTCGTTCTCCGACGCTCCGTCAGTGTTGGTGTTGGTGTTGGAGAGCCGCTGTTTCTGCTTCCTCCACTGCCACTTCTCCCCGCGTGGCTCTCGTCGTGGGCAGCTCATCACGACCGATACGCCATACCCGTCGGTCGTGATTTCACGATGAAAGCGCTGACCGGTCTGCTTTTCGATCTCCTCCACGCTGAAGAGCCGGCGCCACCAATGCTCCGATATATCGTTCCACGTCGTCCTGTTGATGGCCTCTAAGCTCTCCCCGAGTGTTCATTGGCGTCCGTTGTAGCTGACTGTCGACTGTGAGCGACCGGTCGATGATCTGGCTACGCAGCAGCAGCAGCGATCGCAGTTCCGTCGAGTCGACCTTGCAGTAGCTCGCCTTGAAGTCTTGCTTCGTCGGGAGAACTGAGAGCGTCCGCTTTGGCTTGTAGCTCGTGTTGCTTGCGCTCTTCTCGTTGATTGCTTTAACATGCTGCAAGAAATCGTAGAACATCGGCATCAAATCGTGAGGGAACCAGCTGATCTTGTCACTGCTCATTCTCGGCATGCGCTCGCGCAGTTCCATCACGATCGGGTCTGCAACTCGCACAGGTATCGGCTCGAACGTCTCGGTGAAGATCGTCGAGAACATCGTTGGCAGCGGCTCTCGACACGGCGTACTTGTCAATGAAGTAGGCTCGCAGAGGCTTCGCAAAGTTGCGGGAATACAGATTGCACGCGATCTTCGCCATACCGACCGTTGCACACGAGAACCATCTATTGCAGATGCGCTGCGTGCTCGCCATCCAGCGACCCGTCCGCAGCTCATGGAAACCAGCGCCAGCACGCACGAGGTCAATGTCGGAGATGCTTTATCGCCGGTCCGGGTTTGCCATCAAGCTTAAACATGTCTGATAGAGCCTCGCCGATATCTCTGCGACCGACTTCTTCACAGCGATTTGATGAAGTGCGTAGAACTCACCCAGCAGATACGCGTCCATGACCGCGTGGTTCACGTCCGTGATGCAGCTGTTCCACTGAAGATCGCGCGCTTTCGCCTTGCAGAATCCGTTGAGCCTCTTCTTCACGACGAAGTACTCCAGGTTCGCTCTCGCTTACTTGTGCGCGGCGACATCTGGACGTGTTGTCTCCCGTTTTGGGGCCAGTGGCGCCGATGGAGACGATCCGCGCATGGTTGGCGCCATCGTCGCTAGCGACCCGAGTGGAACAGGCTTTGTTGGAATGCACTTCCGCCACGCACGCTGTTGAGCTGGAGCTCTGACCTGGCGTCTGCCTCGCTCAGGTCAACTCGCATTTTCAGCCAATCACAGGTGCATAATTTTACATTTTATTCGATAATTTTCGTCCGCCAATCACAGACCGACAGAGGTGGAGTACCGTGCTTTGCAAGATGGTCTTTTTCGGACCATCTCCTCTTGTAATCCCACAGTATACACACATTCGACTTTGTTCCCGCAGTACCGTGGCTCGCGAGATAGTCTTTTTCGGACCATTTCATCTCCGAATATCTAAAGTTTGCATGGTATAGTTATTGACTTCGTTCGCAAAAGGGTTTGTCAAAAGAACGCGCTTAGTGAATCCTGATCCGAGGCTCTGCGTCTCACCCTCAACGACGAGTGTGGAGATAAGCTGGAGGGCGAAGAAGCCGAGGGAATGGAGGCGATGCGGGCGAAGGAGGACGGCAAGCGCAAGCGCAGCGAGTCGAGCGAGGGAGAGGGAGCGAATGGCGCGGAGGCAGACCACCACTGGGGCGAAGGGGATGCGGACGACGCTGAGATGAAGGAGAAGGCGTGCGTGTCGGAGAGTGCCGGGGGCGGGAGGCGCCAGGAAGAGGAGGGAGCGGACGGCGCGCGAAAGAAGAAGTGGACGCGGCTGCTGCTGCGCGAGTTGTACGACCTCGGCCTCCGTGCATCGGCTGAGTGTCTCGAGCGCGAAGCAGGCGTTCAGCTGCGTTCGGACGCGATGAAAGCACTTGAGGCGCATGTGCGCGCGTGCGAGTGGGACGCGGCGCTTGCGCTCGTTGGCGGCGCGAACCGCGGCCTGCAATTGCGCATGAAGTCCGCAGAGGCCGCTCGCGAGGCGGTACTGCTGTTGCTGCGCCGCAAGTACATCGACTTTTTGATGAAGCGGGAGCTGCGAGCAGCTCTCCAGACGTTCCAGAACGAGATCATGCCCGCCCACGCGCTGACGGAGGAGGAGACCAAGCAGCTCGCAGTGCTACTGCTGTGCACGGGGAGGAAGCAAGTGGAGCAACTGGCGCAAGTGCCGTGGAAAGACGCGGAGATTATCTCCAGCATTGAGCGCCTCGTGAGCCCGGAAGAGATCATTCCCGAGGGTGCGCTGCAGGTGAGAAGGCATCGCATTTTCCTCCGTAAGCAGACACCCGCACTGCTTTCCCGATACGATATATCTAACACCCAGACTTTCTTCAGCACCTTGTCAAGTCCGACTTGGATATGGAGGAGCAAGTCACGCCGCTCGAACTGCAGGCTCCAGTTCTTGGCGAGTGCACCGAAATTCTGATGCGTCACACAGGGGACGTCTGGGAGCTCGCGTTCTCTCCCAATGGCAGGTTCATGGCGTCTGCGTCCCGCGATGGGTCTGTGATCATTTGGGAGTTGGTATTCAGCAAGAGCGACGACGTCAACAGCTCCGCGATTCAGGTGCGTTGCGATAGTGGCGGCGTGGAGGTATTGCGATATCCACGCATAACCAGCAACTTGTGCCACAAGCGCAGACGACGAAAGTCCTTCACACTGTCCGCAACTTCGAGGGGTATATTGAGTGCCTCTCGTGGTCTCCGAACAGCCAGCGCTTGCTGTGCTGCGGAAGCCAAAGCAACATCATCCAATTGTGGAGTGTCGAGGTACTATCTCGTAGAGCCCGGCAAGGAGAGTGACCACAGTCGCTATCGCTGACATTCGTTGAGCATGTGTTTTAGAGTGGAGCGTTTGAGCAGCGATACGAACACCCTCTCGAAGGCGTGACAACTGTCAAGTGGCTTCCGCAAGGCGATCAATTTATCAGTGGGAGCGCGGACACGATGCTGATTCTCTGGGTACGCCTAGCGGGGGCTTGGAGCTCTTGCTCACTACACTTTCCTGCGCTCTGACCGCGAGTATCCTTGATTATCTGCATCCTTAGGACGCGACGAATGGATCGGTTTCTTACCAGTGGAGCGGACGCCGAATCTTGGACGCTGCCGTACACCCACGAGACGGTCGTGTGTTTGCGCTATTGCCGGGAAACGACATCTACGTGTACGACCCATCAAGTCGAACGAACGAGCTCTTTTACGAGGGAGACCACCTGGTGTCTAGCATCGGTCTGTCGACATCAGGCCGTTATCTCCTGGTGAACCTCGTTCGTCACGAAGAGATCGTGTGCCTGGATGTCGAATCCGAGACGGTGGTGGCACGCTATCGAGGCTTACGCGAGCAGCGGTACGTGCTCCGTCCATGCTTTGCTGGATATCAAGATGAGATCGTCGTGTCGGGAAGTGAGGGTACGGACTACTTTTCGTAGATCTTCCTGCGGATATGTGCTGAGAGGCACTTTCAATGGCTGCAGATGGGAAGGTTCTCGTATGGAGTCGCGACAACGGGAAGCTTCTCACGACAATGGAAGGACACTCGAGTGTGGTCAACGTAATGCGCTCCCATCCGATTCACCGCAATATCGTCGCGAGCGCCTCCGACGACGAGACCATCCGCTTTTGGAGCCTGAAGTCGCTTCAGGGGTGAGTCGGAGAGTGAATCGTTCTGTCACCTATATATCACCGAGTAGCGTTTTCCTCAACTCTCCAAGTACATTACAATGGTTCGGCTGCACCTTTCTTTCGTCCTAAACAGTACCAGCTGTTTGGACTCACGTCGCCGCTCGCTTCGCTGCGAGGCGTTCCTGGATCTCTTGCTCGGCCTGTTTGACTCTCGAGCTTCTGCTGGGTGCGTAGTTGCGATCCAGGAATGTCTGGTTCGGGTTCTTCTCAACCATTTGTTTCTCATAAAAGCGCTGCCGGGCGGTCTTGGAAATGCGGTTGCTCTGCTTCTCCTCTGCTTCCACTCGAGCTCGAAGTTGCTGCTTTTTCTCGATCTGCGCACACACTGCATCAGTCATCCGAGATATAAACGCCTGACCGACGTCCCCCCACGCCTGCTGCACACGGAACTCGACGCCACACGTCTGGCATCGCTTTTTCTTGTCGTGATACTCGGAGTAGGACTGTGGAATGCCACATTTTGGGCAGCACTTCTTGTCCTGCCGTCACATAAGATCGCATAGTTGGCATGCGGCTACGTGGGAGACATTCGACTTACTAGTGCGTTTTTGTTCGGATAGAAAGCGTGTACCAAGCGCGCGTTGTACTCGTTCTCTCCCCGCGTCGTCTCGAGTTTCTGAGGAGTTGAACCGCGCGGCTCCATGAGATCTCTCAAATATCGAGCAGTGTCGCGAAGAAGCTCGACGGCCACGTTCACCAACTACTGGACGAAGTATCTACGAACCTTTTGCCGATTGCGTTCAGCCGCTTCCATTCTCGCGATAAAGTTGCTCGAGCCAGGATTGCCATCACCATAGTCATTTCTCTCCGCAGCTTTCCGAGCAGTGCTCTTCTTGACTTGGAACCTGCAATGGCGCTCCTCGTCGTCCATTGCGAAGCGACGACCCAACTCCTTCTTCGGAGGTACTGAGAGCGCCTCGATGCGTTTCTAGACATCATACAGGCACAGTGAAGATTGAGGCATACCACCGCCTTCCCAGCAAAAAGCGAATTGAAAACCATTTACCGTGATGCGAGCTGGCAATATCACGGATGAGATGAGGCGCGGTGAGTGTTGCCGTGGTCAACACCGCACTTTGGTCAGTGAATTTGAACTTCAGGGGTTGACTTTACCAAGAGCGCAAACCTGATGGTACAACCACATCCTGCTGCTTGAATCGCTTGAGCATGTCGGTGCTCATGGCTGCTTGCAGAACCTTCTCGTCAAAGATTTGAGGCTTGCGGTCACGCCTTGGTTGTCTCGATATTGTCTTGATACCGTCAGTGTCTCTTTCACTTTTGGCGGTTCGTGAGGTTGATGGCATTTCGCTCGAAGATCGCTCAAGAGATTTTGGCGTGTCTGATCGACGTGGGAGCTCAGTTGTCACTGTAGTAGTGGCTGTAACGAGCACCGGGGGAGTTTGTTGCGACGAACGGGTATCAATGATCGCGTTTTGGCCGTCGCTGGCGATAATATCGGAGATGATTGGATTGAGGCCAGAGGTGCCTCGAATGGCAACAGTCGGGCGTCTTCCTTCGGCCTCTTGGATGTTTTGAACCTTGGCGAACATCTCGTTGAGATCGTCGTCATCATCGAATTGGTCGTCGTCCAAGTACGCGGCAGCGTAGTTGTCGCCAGCGTCATCGCCTTCTTGACGACTTGAGTCCATCTCACTCATCCTCTCCTATCTTGCTATCCGATCAGGTGAAAGGCGGCGTGACGGTTTGATGCATCTTGTGTCGCTGTGCTACCGATTTATCGCTCGCTATTTTAGGAAGCAACAACTGCGGTACGGTGCTATCACGCTATTGCTAGCAGACGCTCCATTGACCAGACCAAAGTTCTGAGGGCAGTTGCGTGCACATAACTGCTTGCTTTGTCAAGGCGCCAGATCGAAAATGGTAAACAAGGTCGATCTCGAGCACGTCAAGTCACAAGTCGCGAAGGCGATGGAGGCGCTACTACGCGCCGCCGATGAGCGCATCAACTGGAGCCAGCCAGCCTCTGGGGAGAGCATCAACCCCGACACGACGCAGTACACGTTCCTTCCTGGCGTGTACTCGCTTGAGTCGACTGCTAATCAGCAAGAAGCCGACGGAGGAGATCCCAGCTCACCTGTCCCTCAATCGTGCGGGCCGAACGGTTGCATTCGGATCGTACTCCATGGAGACAACACATTCGAGTACCTGTGGAAGATGAAGAGGTCCGTTGGGCGAGGCATGGAGCACACAGTGGAGATGACAGGCTCGTGGCACAAGCCAACGCTCAACCGCTCGCGCCGCGGGGAACTCGACCAGCGCGTGTTTCTCTCAGCGGACCGGATTCGTTTCCACCGTCTCTCGAATTATGGTAAGCGTGTGCAGCCAGTGGCCATGGATGGGCCAATATGTGGTCGGATCGCTCATGTATTTCGGCTCCACAGATAGTGAGGCAGACGTATGGAAGCTCTGTCTGAAGACGTTGACGAGGAACGGCTCGGACTGGGCGAGCGTCGGTCAGACAGAGCGCGGCGTGCCACCAATTGTTATGGCGTTCCAGTGTGTGGACGGAGGACTCGAGAGCACGGGCGCCGTCGCTCCCTCGCAAATCCTCTCGACATCGCCTGCGTGCCGGATCCTTGCCGGCCTGACCAAGAAGGTCGCCAACAAGCTTGGCGCGCCGATCGATGTCATGACCGAGAAGTGGCTGCCAGCACGCCATTTGCGCCTCGTGCGAGCTCCCGACACGGCCACAACAAGCAAGCACGTGCGACCCTTCAACCCTTTCTTCTGGTAGGTGAAGCACGGAGTTGCGGGGGCCTTTGTGTGTGCTGTGTGCGCATTGGATCGCGCTGTGCAGATTCGAGGACTCACGTTGGCTGCGCGGTTGTTCTCGGCTGCTGCTCGGTTGCTCCCAACGCCAATGGCCTCTATTCGCCGCCACAGCCTGGCAGAGGTACCCCTCCCTCTGCTACGATTGGCTCGCGTACTTTAGCGGCATGGACCGATGGGGCTGATGCGGCGCCATGCTGCGCTTCTCCACTCGCGACCGCTAGGCTTTGAAGCGCGGGCATCCAGCAGGCTTGGCCGAGCAGCAGGAAACACTGGACTCGACGTAGACACTAGAGACACACAGTGTAGTGTGCAGTCGGTCATGACAAGACACAAGATCCTCCACATTCTCCACATACTGGATAATTGAAAATCAAAGCCATAACCTTCGTTGTACACAATCTCAGTGACTGAGTTTTAGCATCCCATTCGTCACCGTGCACGTGTTGTTAGAAGATACGACTAAAAAACCTAAGACGAGCGTAACCCTCTCGGGTAGTGGGGTAACCAGTCGCGCTGTTACCAAAGCAAACAAACCCGCCGCGAGCATGACGACACCAACGCCAGCGGGAGCGGGAGCGGGAGTCGGTGCCGCCGCGAGCCCCGCCGCGAGCCCCGCCGGCAAGAGCACGCCGCAGTTGCACTCGATCGCGAGCTCTCTACGCTCGTGCCTCGACGGGATGTTGCCCGACAACCTGCGCAACGACGCAGCGGCCTTCCACCGGCACTGTACGCGTCGTATTCGACGGCCAGTCCCGCACATTGCCCCCATGAGCATCGACCTCTAACGTATTGCGCGCTGCCCCAGTGGACCTACAGAAGAACCGAGTGCAGACGGAGAAGAACTCGTGGCGCTTCGGCCTCAACTACCTCTTCGAGACGCTCAAGCAGCACAAGGACTGGTACGCGCGCAACCAGCAGTTCGTGCAGCTCAAGAAGGACGCCAAACGCTTCGAGATGCATCTGTCTACTGTGCGCGGAATACTTTCCGAGAGCGTGAGCAAGCTTGATCTCGAGGCCGGACTGCGCGGCGCCGAGCTCGAGGGCCGCGTTGGTGCCTACCGCGTCATGTTCGAGGTCACCAAGATTGTCTCGAAGCTCAGCCGGCCGCTCGTCAAGCTGCAGGTGACGATGCGGACGCTGCATGAGGAAAGGACGGGACTTGGAGAGCTCTCTACTTATACGCTGGTCTGGCTTGTGTTGTGTTGTGTCGTGCCGCTTAACCCTTGCAGATCTTGAAACCCAACGAGACGTCGTTGTCTGTGTACTGCGATACATTCGTGCTCGACATCGTCCTGGCTGGAGGAGAGGTGTGCCAAGACGCGAGGAAGCGTCCTACGAAGACCTCAGCATCTAACTTACTGCGCGTTGTCTCGTGATTAATGGATACTCAGGGAGATGTGGAGTCGGCTTCGCTCACAACGGTCAACAACGGTGAGAGAATCCTAATGCCGAGTTACTCCCCAAGTTGGAACTCGCCTGACATGCTGCACCATTGACCATAGAACAATCGAACCAGTTTCCGGACCGTGACGCTGACTTGCTGCTATCCCTCAAGCTCCTCGCTGGAGGAGACAGCTCGAGCTTTACGGTGACTCACCAAATTCTTCATATCTGTTGACTCCCGCATCTCACCTGTGTGTCGCGATCTGTCGTTGTGCTCAACTCCAGGAAAAATTGATCCGCCTCATCAATCGCGCGGAACTCGCTGTCAAATTTCCGAGCTGTACGTACTGCTTGGGTGACTGAATTGCCTCGGATCGTGCAGCTGGTGCACTCTCTGGATTGTGCTAATCTGCCGATATCGTTAGTGAACTTCGAGCAGCTAGAAGAGCAGCTCTACACCACCACATCGGAAGCTTGCGCTCAGCAGGTTCGTTCCGCTCTGAGATTTGTGTCAGCGCGCCTGATGGATTCGTTACTAAGCGCTGCGGCGGGAGTAGAAATGCTGGACGGCTACGCGTGCTGTCGAGGGAGTCATTGTTCGATTCAAAGACCCTCTCTATTGCTCGCCCGTCTGTGAACCGCCGCGTAAGCGTGGACGTGTGGAAGACTCTTCTGTGACCGGGGTGTCGTCATCGGCTCTCGCTGTTGGATCTGATGACACCACGGACAACGAGGAAAGTCTTGGAAGCGGAAACGATCGCAGTGACACCGGTGACGCGACCAACGACTCAACCTCCTCAACCAAAGACGCTCCTCGTAGCACTCCCCTTGCGAACGGCGAGTGGTCCGGGAGCATCAGTTTCATTGAGTGGCGAGGCGAGGTAGCTCTTCTGGTTGCTGGGTACACCCCTGTGGTCATGGCCGGACTCCAAGCCAGGCGTTTGGCACTGGCGATTATGCGCAAACAAGCTGACGGCACCGCCGACCCTGGCGCTGCGTCGAAGGAGTCTCAAGAGGACGAGAAGCTGTTCAACGAATTCGTCAGTTGGACCGACCCGGATGGCAAGAAGCACATCTCGCCGCATCTGCACTTCACACGAGACCACAGTCTGTGTTCCGTGATGCCTCCACGCTCACTCGTTGCAATGCGCCAAGAGTATTCACTCACAACGAAGGAAATATCGGGAGGACTTCGTCTCGCTTCGTTCCCGATCCCGGTACGCTCGTCGCGCGAGGCACTTTCCTTTGCTGCTTGATGTGTCTGATATCCCATCGGTGGAACGCGTTGTGCCTACTCATACATCATCGGAGTGCAGCTATCCACACTGTCGACTATGACGATGTCGAACGTCCTCCAGATCTGCGGGCACAGCTTGTATTTTCACTCGATGCTACTCTCCGCGTTCTCGACAACGAACAATCTATTTGGCGAACGTATCCCCGCCGACAGTGACACGGTTGTCAACGGTAAGTGGCGAGTGTTTTTATCTTGCTTTCGAGGGTTGGTATCCGCCAAACTCACGCTGTTGTATCTCCCTAGCTCGCATTAAAGTGGACGTTGCCGCTCCTGAACGCATCACGCTCAACGCTGGCGAAATCTTAGGCGCTGGCAAGCAGGTGCTGATTGAGTTTACGCCGACTCCGGACTGCACGCTCTCGATGAGCGTCAAGTACTTGCCAGGGTCTCCGCACTCTCAGCAGGCGACGCCTCACCCGGCGCTTGAAAATGTCGAGACAATCGAGAAAATGGTGGGAAACTGTCACTCCATCCCGCTTCTGACGTATTACGCGCTGAAGCGTCCGCTACTGGCACTCCATGGACAAGGAGGAGCTGCTCAAGCCGGCGCAGCCGCGGATGGCGAAGAGTGCGACGGTATCGCGGCGGTGGATGACGATCTCGGCGTGACCATGAAGATGGAGGGCGAGGACATGCTGCTGGACGAAATGAACATGTTCTAGGTTCTGGCAAGCGTGGCTAGCGGAGAAGCCAAAAGTATGCTGTCTCCTCGTTGGTAACAACAATGCAATGCCTCAGTCGCATCAATGGCTTGCCTTCCCTAAAAGCACCTGCGCTCCGCAGAACGCGCGCGCAGTGTACGGCGTGTCCAAAGACTGCAGGATGCGAATCCCTGTGAACCGGAGTGACTGATTGGAGCACACTATTCCGGCATTGGTCTAGGCTGCAAGACAGTAACCCTTCGTCTTCCAGATTCACCATCGACGCGCTAGTTACAGTCTTGGGTCGAGCTAGCTTTCCGCTGGGACGCGACAGCTTGTGAGAGCTTGTACGCTGGGTTCGCACGCGACATGGACGACGTCGCTGGCGGCAACGACGTCGATGACGCCGACCGGTCTTGCAGCTGCTGTGCGATTAGCTCTGGGTCACCCTGGTACACGTGTCCATCGACTCCGAGCAAGAAGCTTTAACATACATGCGCACAGACCAGTTAGTCTCTGGGAAGAGATCGTGCGCAGTACAGGAATGCGGAGTCGCACTTACCCTTCACTTGCACTCTCGCTTAGAGACGAGCGCGTGCCCCCAGTCTGCAGAGACCCAGGGACTGACCCTAGCGGTGTTCGAGGAGATAACATGTTCCTCGCTCCGTTCGCGTGGCTACTTGCGCGCGAGTTGTTGCCCTTGTCGACTGATGCCGGACCAGGGAGTTGGAAGCCGCCGCCATAGACCGGCGTCATCTGGAAGGGGTTCTTGTTGACGACCGGTCCTGGGGTTGACAAGTTAGGATCGCGAATCACGCTGTTGCAGGATAAACACCGTTCGCGATCGATACTGGGTAGCACCGTGCCTCCTCGCTTCTGTGTCGATGACGAGGGACCGGCGCTACCATTGCCCGAATTGCCAAGGTGTTTACCGGACAGGAGCGCTGTCTCAGGCTCTTGCAGTGAGCGTTGGGCATGTAGAACTGACGCGTTCATCCTGTGCAGGCAAACGAGTAGAGCAGTCAAGCCTATGCTGGATCAGTCAAGTGCAGGGATCGATCTGAGCGTACCCGTCGGACAAGCTCTTGAGCAGCGCAATCATCTCGTCCTTGTCTGCCTTGTTCTTTAGCGCCGCAAATACGTCGTCACGGTTCATCTTGAGGTCGATGAAGGCGCGCAGGTTCTCGACCTGCTGGCGGACGCGCGAGTCGTACAGCACTTGCTCCTTGACCTCGAGTAGCTCGCGGCGGTCGGCCTTGGTCTCTTCGAGGTGCGTCACGAGCTGCTGCAGCTCCTGACTCACACGTTTGAACTCATCCTCCTCGCCCAGTACGGCCGCGAGCGCCTTGTCGATCTGGTGGCAAATCTCCTCGTACTTGGTCTCGATGGCCTCGTCCACTCGCGCGCGGTCCGCCTTGTCCAGCAACATTCTCTGTACGTCCTCCACAGCGCATGTGTTGTCGTCCAGCGTGCGCCGTGTCTCGAGCATCATGTCTTGAACATTCTTGCTCTGTCGAGCCATCTTGTCGGTACAGTCGCGAATAGCCTCGTCCTTCTTGCGGTTGTCGCGCTCCGCCGACTCGATCCACATGGCCAGCGACAATTTGTTGTGCAGAATATGATCCGAGTCTAGGAACAGTTCCTTCTCCTCCGTGTTCATGCGGTCCTCGAGCTTCATAGCGAACTGCTTGGTCACCTCCTGCTCCTCGTGAAGCGTTCCGATATGTTGGTTGGTCGCAGTTGCAAACGCTTCGTGAGTCGCATGAACCTCCTCCACGCGCTGGACGCAGCCTCGCAGCTCCTCTCTCGTCGCGCGCGCGTGCTCCGCCACATCGTCGATCCGCTTGAGCTGCTCGCCGTACTTCTCCTGCTGAGCTTCCACCTCGTGCACGCGCACGGTCACGTCCTCCACGAGTCCCTGGACAGTGATCACCTTGCTGTTGACCCGCTCCACGTGCTTTTGCGTGCTCTTGTTCTCTCGCTCCAGTTCGCTCATCTTGTCGCGCATCCGGTCGAACTCGTCGACGAGAAACTTCATCGCGTCTGTCTGCATACGCAGCGCTTTCACCAGTACTTTCTTGGAGACACGGGGTTTCTCGAGCTGCGTCTTGCCGTCTAGCTCAAGACTGAGCCGGTGCCACAGCTCTGGTGTGCCTAGACCGAGTATCTGCGTCGACGACAGAGACGCGTCCATTTCATTGCGCTGCATTCCTCACTTCTCGTCGTGCACAGATCTTGCGTTACTGTGGCTGTGGTGCAATGAAGCGTCCAGTCTTGAGGGATGAAGGCACACATATAAATATCGTGTGGCGAGCCTAACAATATCTCTCGAGGCGAGTCAAGGACGCGAATGCAAGGAAAAACAAGTATGTATTGCCTGGTGACCGCTAGATGTAGTTGTACATGAACTTGCGAGGCGATTCGAATGGCTGGATATGAAATAATCGGTGACTTGGAGCGCCTCCATCGTGCTGGAGCTGGTCGTCGAGCTACATCTTGACCGGCTTGAGCTGGTGTGCGATGCGCTAGATTGCCTCCAGCACCGGTGCCTCCTCGCCGCGCACCTTGATGAGTGACTGATCCAGGTTGACGACGCCGAGTAGGCGTCCGTGCTTGACAACATACACCTTTGTCCACATGTACATGGCGGCGAGGCGATGGATGCGGTTCAAGTTGACGTCCTCACCAACCTGGGGAGGGTAGCTCTCTACGGGAATCGACGTGAATGAATAGGGGGCGAACGGTGGACCGAGTTGGAGCTGCAAGTCGACGGTGAAGCAGCAGCAGCAACAGCAGGTGTAAGCGAGTTGCGCGGCTCATGAGCATTCAGAACGGATTCCTTACCGGGCTGGAGTTGGAAGCATCGTCCTTGTTGTCAAAGTTGAGCAGCGACACGTCGTCCACAATCACGTTGCGCAGCTTGTCCAGGAGGAGTGTCTCCGATACGAGTTTGAGAATTTTCTTGGCCACTGTAGGGTGTGTGTCCTCCGGTAGCTGGAGAAAACCCAAGCGGTCACTACAAGAACTTGCCGCGGCTGTTGACAATCCGCTATTGACTAATCTTACCTCAGCGTGGTTGGTTGCCAAGAATCGCGCGATCCCCACCTCCAAATCGAAGCGCCGGATGCATCCCTGAACAACAAAGCCACTGGGGGATAAGCTACCGACTTGGCATCAAATGGAGCTTCCGCGGGTGACGTACGATGAGCAGTCGCGATTCGGCATCTTCGCAAATCGGGAAGTACTCCTCCTTGCTATGCGTACTCTAATGCACCGGTTACAGTTGTGAGCAAATCCGCATCAACGACTTTCAACACAATCGTCACATGTACGTACCAGAACTTGGAGCGCTTGCGAGTAGGTTGTGTCTTTGGTGAAGCAAGCGTTGACAGGAGACATGTTGTCGCCCGCATACTTCTGGTTGAGGATGTACTCGTTGAAGTCGTAGCAAACCGCGTGCATGCCGGCCCACTCGGCGAGAATGTCGTAGATGGACGGCGAGATAGTGCCACAGACGAAATAGGCGACGATGCACGCCATCATCACGGGAATCATGTGGCTCAGCTGGCCCGTGAGCTCGAAGAAGATGACCGATGTTGACACCGTCTGCGTTGCCGACGAGGCAAAGCACGCCGCGCCTACAACGGCATAGGTTGCTGGCGAGTGCGACGGGTTCCAGTACTTCATCAGCGTCTCGCCGTAGAGCCGGCCGACAGCCGCGCCGATCGTGAACAGCGGTCCGAACACGCCGAACGACAGCGGAGCGCCGCATGGTAGCAAGCTCGTGCAGAACTTGAGGCCGATGAAGATAAAGAGCGTGACTTGAGGAAACTCCGTGATCTGCGTCCACTGCGGCAAATTCAGCGATTGATCCCGGAAGAGTTCGTTCACGATGGAGCGGTCCGAGAGACGCGTGATACCCAGCGGGTATGTAATCAGCCCAGTAGCGGTTGTCATGCAGAGGATGTGCACCACGCGGCGCTTGAGTGATGGCTGAGTCAGTCCGAACTTGACAAGCATCTTGCCTTGCACATAGCGCAGCAGCACCGCGAGTTTGCAGAAAATTCCAGCGCCGATCTATCGAGACGAGTAGCGAGCATGTGCCAAGCAAGGCAGTCAGTAGACTGAAACAGCGAATAGACAGGTAGGAGGCTGCAGTGTGCGCAGCAGAACGTACCCCGGTGACTACTCCGAGAAGCACGAAGTAGAAGATGTCCCAATCCATGTCAAAGCCAGTGAAGTTGGTGCGCTCGAAGAGCTTATCGCGCTTGAGAAACGTGATGAGGCGGAACACGAGCACAGAGATGGAGGAGCAGATGACGCCCTCCCATAGGCACTTGATCTCGTAGAACCTGGCGGTGACCTCGATGCTGAAAAGGACGCCGCCTAGCGGTGAACCGAAACTCGCCGTGATACCACAAGCCACCGCTGTGCATATGTGAAAGCGCCACGATCAGCAAACAAGCGCCAATTCTCGGTAAAAGATAGGAGTCGCACCAGCACGGAGGTAGACGAAGGTCTCTGGACCAAAGTACACGCGACGAAAGAGCGGGAACTTGCTCAGCTGGTACGCGATGATCGACATGATGTGGGAGAATGGCCCAGAGCGGCCGACGGATAGCCCCGAGCCAGAGGTGAAAACTGTGCCGATGGACCGGCCGATGAGGGTCTTGAACGACAACACCTCGGCCGGGTTCTGGTGAACGCCAGCGAACAGCGCGCGCATGCGAGGAATGCCCGAGCCATCCGACGCCGGCGAGAGGAAGTGCCCGCAGCAGGTCGAGACCAGGCACGCGAGGATGCACCAGCCCGTCCAGATAATGAAGCCCCATATCGTATCCGGTCCCACCGCATCCATCAACTTGTTTCGCGACTTGAAAAATGTCGACACCCAGCTATCGATGATCAGTCTGCGCGTGCAAGGTGGCATCAGAGTCAGCACAGTGACAAAGTCCTCGATGTTGTGGATAGACCACCGCGACGTACGCGTAGACAGCGGACGCGCCGCCCAAGATCACCAGAAAGAGCCACGTAATAGGCGAGTACGGCAGCTGCTTGCACAGCTTGAGCGACAGGATGCATAGCTGGCGCAGCGTGTACTCGCCCAGCCTTCTCTCTCGGTGGATGAGTTTCTCAAAGTGCTCCTGCGACTTGGCGAGCTTCCACGTGTCTGTCAACGCACAAGAGCGCAGTGCAGTTAGTACCCTGGACACCTCGCTGAGTTCCATCTGCGCTTCAGCAACGAACCGTAGGTTGCGATCGCCCCGCTGTCAGGCTGCGGCATGGTGCCTCACGCCACCAGGACACGTCCGCAACGAGCTCTAACGCACTACACTGCCGAGCAGGGCGGAGTGGAAGGCCAGGCGGTCAGACAGACTGAGCAGAGCGCCTTGCCACTCAGTCGGGTTTTCTGGAGGTGGCCTTACTTGGTAGCAGCTCTGAGCGCAGGCGTAACCGCTCGTCCGTTTCTTCTCTTGACGGAGATCGCACACCAGGCGCCTTGATACCTCAGTAACGGATCGCTGTGGCTGAGTTCACACGGGTATTTTTACCTCAGAAAGGGTTGGGAACGGAGGACACAGATGCGTGATAATATTTATTAGCTTGCTTCGCCGCCGCCACCACACTGTAGAAGCGACCACATCGTCACCAGTCCCTCCTGCTACCTCATGCCGTACGTCTTCAGCTGCTTGGGCACTCGTCAACTCGGAGGGCTGCGTCCTTCTCCATACATTGTGTCACAAAAAGATCTTCGATGCTTCGATCGTCACGAGTGCGCGGCTAGACCAAGCCCACGTAGCTCAAGATCATCAGTGCCATCCACAGGTACGTGAAGGGAACACCCATAATCCATAGACCGAAGAAGATGAGCAGCGCGTTGCCACCACCGATGCGGAACCGAGACATTTGGTCCACCCCACGTGCTTGTTGCTGTTGATTGCCTCCTGCATCGTTGCCGCCCGGGCTGTGGCGCAGTCGGGAAGGCAGCAATGGGTCAGACACATTCCGTGACACGGCGAGAGAGAAAGAGACGATCAACGGACCGTTGGCGCTGGTTTACGCGATGCATACGCATGCCTGGGCCAGCGCCGAAGCCGGGGGCTCCCCCGAAGCTGGTGAAGGTGAAACCGGGCCCGAACTGGGACACATGCACGCGCGAGCCTCCAAAGCCGCCGCCGCCGCCGCGCATGCCTTCCTGGAAAAACATGCCGAACGGGTCCTGTCCGCCGAAGAACGCGCGGAAGATCTCCTCGGCATCCTGGCCCTGGAACGGATGTGCGCCAGCGCCTCCAGGCCCGCTGGCCGCACCGCCCACGCCGGCCTTGCCGAAGCGGTCGTACTGCCGGCGCTTGTTCTCGTCCGACAGCACCGAGTACGCCTCGCCGATCTCCTTGAACTTGACCTCCGCCTCCTCCTTGTTGTCCAAGTTCTTGTCTGCCGTGCCAGTCGCCGGGACGCCCGCACGGTCAGCACCGCCACAGTCGCAGACAGCGAGCGCAGCACGCAGTCATCAGCGGACGACTCACTCACCCGGGTGGAAGCGAATCGCGAGCTTCCGGTACGCGCGCTTGATCTCCTCGTCCGTCGCCGTCTTGGCCACGCCCAGCGTCTCATAGTAGCCCGCGTCCGCCATGCTGCACGTCGGTCGCGGCTGCTCGCTCGGTCTGCGAGGCCTCGGGCGAGCGCGCGGCGCGTGGTCCGTCCGTCCGTCCTTCGCTGCTGGAGGAGCCCGTCCGAGTGGGCGACGTGGCCGAGAGAGTACGGGGGTTACGCTCTTCTGTTCGGGTTGGGAAGAGTTCTCCTCACTATGATCCTCAATATGTAGTATAGATTTGTTGAAATGTGTCTACACCACTCTTTTTAATACGGGTCATAGATGCCTCGGAACAATTATCCGGCGACATGCGCGACTCGTGTCCTTTGGCGACAGCAACGACGCGCACCCCATGCCGAGAATGGCCGCCGCCTCCAAGCGGCTATTTATTGACCGACAGGCCGAAACGGACCGCGAAGGAAGGCGCCTTCCTTCACCCTCGCTCGCGCTCAACCGCAACAGCGCCGCGCTGTGTGCGAGCGCGGGCTGTCTGGCTATCAATAGTCCCCGTCCGACGCTGCTTGCAGGCACGCGCAGCCCGTTCGCATTTCGGGTTGCTGACTTGAGCGGCGTGCCGCGGACGCCAGAGGGGGCGGGCACGGATCCCCATAAGCCGCCATGATCACCCCTCAGCGCGCCGCCTTCCCTCCCATGCCGACCGCTCCGTCGCAGTCACGGCTCACGAGCAAGCGCACCGTCCAAGTGACACCGATGCACCGGGTATCCAAGTTGACGCTCACCGCACTGCAGCTGGACGCACACCCGGTGTTTCTGCAGTTCCTCGACCGCAATGTCGAGCAGAAGTTCCAGACATTCGTCCGGGAAGAGAAGCAAGCGTGCCTGCCGCAGTACATGCTCAGTATACTGGTCATCGCCGCCGTCGTTTGCACCACGCAGTTGAACACAACCGAGACTGCGATCGAAGCTTTCCTCATATGGATCCTCTCCATGAGTGGCGTCCCGCCGAGCTCTGCCGCCAGCAGCGTCATAAGGATGAGCGACTCCACTTTCATGGGCATCCTGGGCTCGTTCTACCTCTCGGCGAGCGTCATCACGGGCTTCTTGTGGTACCGCAATTCGGACTTCCACTTCTCGCGAGTGCGTCTGGACGCGGTGCAGCTCGCGATCCTGCTGTACTGCCATTTGGTGCTCACGCCGCTGTTTGTCGCCATTGGTGCCATCATGGTGACCCACATGTCGCTTGAGATGCTGCTATTCAAGTCCGCGGTCGTGACTGGCGTGGTGAACGCCATTGGCGAGGGTCACGTCGCCTCGCTCGTCTTCTTCGAGCTCGTCGTCGTCGTCTTCTGCGGGCTGCTATTACGTCTCCAGTTCTGGTACTTCTGCGTGCTGTTCCTCGAGTGCGTGGCGCTCGTGTGCGTGCTGACAAGCACGCACTTGTCGCCTGAGGTGGGCACCCGCGTCGCCCTATTCGTCATTCTCTGCAGCATCCTGTGCCTCGTCCTGTGGACGACGTACGACAATGAGCGTGCGTGGCGGGGTGAGTTCGTGAGCTCGTGCAACCTCATAACGGAGAACCGGCGGCTGAGCAACCAGAACATCGAGATGAAGGAGGAGCTGTCGACAAAGCTCAACCCGCAGATGCACTACGAGATGGGGGACATCCTCCGCGTTCTATGCCAACTCAAAGTCAAAATGTCGCAGACGGAGAAGAGGGACGTGGATCGCATCATTACGGCGCTCGTGACCAAGCAGGACCTGTACGAGGTCCGCATCGACCCCACGATGGCCGAATACGAGGAGGAGGTGCAGGGCTGGCTGCACATGATGGCGTCGAAGCAGACGCTCCCTCGGCGCATTTCGCGGCTCAACTCGTCTCGCCACGTCTCGGGGAGCCTTGGGCGGCGTATCTCGGCGCCGACCGAGGTTCTCCCCGTCGCGAGTTCCCGACGGTTCAGCCAGAACGTCGAGGCAGAAGGGCAAGAGATCGTGAGCGCGGCCGTCACGAAGCTGCTCGAGCCGCAGCTGCCGAGTGCACACTCTACCATGGCGCGGTGGTTGATGAACAAAATCCGCAACGAGTTCTTCATCGACATCTTCTACATCGACGAGCACTGCAGCGCGCCGTTGCAGCTCGTGTTCGTGGCGTGCGTCGAACTCAACAACTGCGTCGATGCGCTCTCGCTGAACATCGGCAAGGTCTCGGAGTTCGCCGCCGCGGTCGAGAGCCACTACTTCAAGAAGAACCCGTACCACAACGCTCTGTACGTGGCGCTTGTCGCTGCTCTTGGATCACACCACGCCTTCTCCCTCGTATCACCTCATACTCCCTGTGAAACAAATATCTAACTGCTTGCGGTCGCTACGCGATCGTTCTGGGTGAAACCACAGGCATGCCGCGGCCGTTGTTGCAGACATCAACTTCTATCTGCGCCGCGTGAACCTGGAAATCGACGACACGACCTTTTTCGTTGCGCTGGTCGCGGCTGCCGCTCATGACATCAGCCACCCAGGCGTCACGAACGGCTTCCTGATCGCCACCAAGTCAAAACTCGCCATCACGTACAGCGACGACTCGGTGCTGGAGCGCATGCACGTGGCGGAACTGTACCGCATCCTGTCGCTCGAGAAGTTCGACATCTTCTCGCACATGGCCACGTCGGTCAAGACCGACATCCGGAAAATGATCATTGGTATGGTGCTCGCGACGGACCTGGCGCGGCACTTCACGCGCATCTCCAAGCTCAAGAGCAAGCAGTTCGGCGTGTCGGAGGAGGCTCGTGGCGTGCAGCTTTCGCTGATAATGGAGACGCTGCTCATGCTGGCGGATCTGGGGCACACTGCCAAACCGTTTGACTATCATGAACTGTGGGCCAACCGGATTTCAGAGGAGTTCTATCTCCAAGGAGACGCGGAGGAGCGGCGCGGGGTGCCGATCTCCCCGTTGTGTGACCGGCGACAAGCAAACCTCCCAAAAAGCCAGGTCTCGTTCCTCACGGTCATCGCGACGCCATTGTTTGAAGCCGCGGGGCAGGCGCTGTCGATCGACGAGTACGACGTTGTGCTGCGAGACCTGCGTAATAACATCACTGTGTGGCAAGGACGGATCGAGCACGACGGGAACTCGAGCCACAATCTGAACAGCACAAGCGGGCGAGCCGCGGAAGGACGGATCGGTGGGATGCGGTGACAGTCAGATACCAAATCGGTCGGCACAAAGGAATGTACAACAGGAAATTCGGAATGAGAGAATATAGCTGTGGCAAGTTGCAGCCGTTTCTCTCCTCACAGCTCGACGCGCTGCCCGAACTCAGTGAAGTAGGTGCTGGTGGCGACCGAGCTCTTGGCGGCGTCGCTCGGGTCGAACCAGACGCGGCATCTCTCGTACGGCGGAGAGTACAGGTGGAGAGTGATGGCATCCACACTCGCGTCCGGGTTGCCGATCTTGTGAAGCCCGAGCGAGTCGTCCATGTATGCAACGCCGGACGTGAGCACCACGTTGGAGGTCTCGACGAGTTGCTGACCGGCGACTTGGTACCGGACCTCGTTCACCCGTCCCTGCAAGTGCTTGACCCAGCAACCGTCGCACGGGTGGTCGTGGATCGGACTATACTTGCCGCGGTTCCAGCAGAGCACCATGAGCGCGTACGTCTCGTGGTCGGTCGACACGAGGTTGCGCGTGTAGTTCCGAGACGGGTCGAAGTGCACGAACGGCCGCAGCTCGTCCATGTTCACGGGCAGGTTCCTGTCATGCGCCACAACTCCCGTCAGCAACCGATCCGAGCCTTGCCAGCGAGAGCGCTGCCCCGCAGTGCCAGGTCACTCGTCGACGCACTCGAGCAACTGCTGGATCTTGGTCTTGTTCTTGAGCGCGATCTGCGGCTCCTCCGCCAAGCAGCGCTCCAGCGTCGCCACAAACTCGGGCAGGCTCATGCCGCTGCTCGCCTCGCGCGCCTCGGGGCTGGCCATCGCGTCCTGCGTGGCAGATTGAAGAGTGAGGCCGATCAGTCTGGCGATGAATGTTTTTTGTCCGTCGCTCTGCGCTAGGATGTGCGTGCTCACTGTGCTATCTGGATACAAGTACAGCGCTCTTCACTGAAGAGTCCTCTCTGTACGCCGCGGAAGATCCGAGACCCCTTCCGGCACACTCATCTCGCCCAGATAGCACGACACTCATCCGAACCGCGTCTAATCTGGTCCTGACTGCTCAAACCTGAAACCCACGCCTTGGCGTCTGACCTATTCAGCCGATGCAAGAAGGCACAGGAAAGCTGAGGGGTTTTCCTTGCCGTCTCTCCGACGGGTCGCGCCTCTGACTGCATGCCCATGGCGAGGACTCCCGCCAAGCTGAAACTAGCGGAGACCCGGACGGTTGCTGTTCATCGTTCGATTCATCAAGCAGCGAGGGCGTCTCGCCCAGCGACAAATTTCGATGTTCCTGTGCGCACCACACAGAGGTGTAAACTCACGAAGGCTCTTGATAGGAGGTGTGACTGCGCACAATAAGCGCGGCTGTGCAGTAGTTCGGTGTCTTACGGAAGTCTGCGTCTGTGCACTAATATGAAGCGCACTGCGCGATCTATCCGTTGAAGCGTTTGGGAGACGCTCCAGACCAGTTCTCAAACCACAGGCTTTGCTACTGGGCATACTTGTCTCCGGCTGTCACCAAGAAAACGCCGTCTGTCTAAACTGCCGCACGCAATGCCGTGGGGATGCAATCGATGAGTGCGTGCATCCTCAATCCTTGCGCCAGCCACATGCTGTTGGCTCGGGGTGGTGTCAAGGTCGGGTCAGGCATTCACCATACCCGCGCACGCCGCAAACAAGCGGTGTCGTGCAGAGCTGCAAAGCCTGAATGTATGGCGTCGGTCACTTGCATGCATCCCCTGAATGCAAGACCATGGTGCCGCAGTCGACGCAAGACTGAGAGTGTGGTGGTCTGCCTTCGACATCCAGCAGACAAGACCGTGCGCTTCTCAACCAGTGCTCGACCGAGAAGCTCTTGAAGTGTGTGCCTCCCTCCCTCAGGTGTGTGCTTCAGCCAGTCTTGGTCAGCGCATCGGTATCTGGTGCTTGAGCATGATGCGGCTCAATGACGAAGGGTAGACTTGCCGAGCTCCAAACCGGAGACGATCTGCTGTGGATTCAGGGGTACCTCGCTCGATTCTTGATGCACAGACTTCGGCTGTACCGCCGCTCGCATATGACGGTGCGACGCACTTTGCTCGCGACTCACAGTCCAACACGCGACGCTGGCTCGTTGACCTCGGACGCTGGTCATGCGAGGGTTGGTGGATCTGTCCGTGTCGCCACTTCGCGTGGCGTCGCATGGATTCAGATTCGACCAGCGGCGGCAGCAATACTCTCATCTATCACCTCACGCAAGGGCGACTTTCCTCTTGGCTATCTTTAGCATCATTCGCCCCTCCCAAATTGGCTGGCATTTCAACCCGGCCGCGACCTGAGGAGCGGACAGGAGCATCGGACTTGCACTTGCCTCACTTGCGCCATTATTCAACTGTCTGTCATCGCATCGCTCGAAGCTTCGCGTTCTTGTCGCGTGTTATGCCATTGGGCTGAGTCGGCCAGTCGGCGAGCAACGCACTGCCATCGGTGCGGGATCTCACTTCCACATTTACCCTCCACAGAACACTCGCGCAGCTTACAGTCGCGCGACGCTCATTTCAACGTCTCGGGCCGCAGCTACGTCCCGCAGTGTTGAGAAGGCAACCCTTTCAACGCAGAATTGTCCGCGAATGGACGGCGAGTGTGGCTGCCACGCGAAGCAACTTCTGCAGGACCTACAACGGATCGAGAGCCATGTGTTGAAGACGTCGCCGACCAGGGAAAGCGTGGCGATCGAGCCGCAGCCCGTGGTCATCCGGCCTCTGTCCGAGTCGTTTCACCGGCGGGTGCTACCGCAAGAGTGCGTATCGTTCTCGAGCCCCGAGGGTCGACGGCTGTTCAAGGAGGCGCTCAACTGCGGCGGAGACAACTACATGCAGATCTACTTCCCACTAGCCGAGCAGTTCACGACGCAGGCCGAGCCGGCCTTCTGCGGCCTCGCGACGCTCGCCATGTGCCTCAATGCGCTCGACGTCGACCCTGGGCGACTGTGGAAGTGGCCCTGGCGGTGGTTCACGGAGGAGCTCTTCGACGGTCTCACGTCACTCGCAACGGCGCGCGAGAAGGGCATCACTTTGTCCGAGTTCGTTTGTCTGGCTCGTTCCACTGGAGCTGCGGCGGAAACGCACCTCGCCGGCCACGAGACGACTCTGGAGCAGTTCCGGTCGATCGTCAAGCGCTGTTGCGCCGTAAGCGACGAGATCGTCGTGCTCAACTACAGCCGGCAGGCGCTGCATCAGACAGGCGACGGCCACTTTTCGCCGATCGGGGGCTACAACGCCGAGCGCGACATGGTGCTGTTGCTCGATGTCGCTCGCTTCAAGTACCCGCCGCACTGGGTGCGTCTCTCGCTTGTCTTTGAAGCCATGCAGCTCGTCGACAAGGCGACTGGCTTGTCGCGTGGCTTCATCGTGCTGAGCGGAGGCGCGCACAAGGAGACTTCGGATCAGCCGCCAGTGTCATAGCGCACGAAGAGAGACCATGTGCTATAATATCACTTCGAAAAGCTCTTGCGATGTCGCCTCTCCTGCCGTAGTGCCAACCAGCTCGCCCCAGTTGTTCTTCACATATCAACCAGCGCGGCAGCGTCTGCACAGCCTGGGGATGCAAATGATCCAAACAGATTCAGAACTGTACCCACCCCTCGCAAAATAACGTTCAGACATCATTTCATGTCCTAAATGCATGTGGCGCACATACATGTAGTAAACGCATCCAGCTGCGTCGCGCTGCATCTGCAATCGGGCGAGTGCGGCACCGGCCTCCTCCCGCCCGCCGCACGACCCTTCTTGGCTGCCGGGGCTCGCGAACCGGCACTGCCTGCGCCAGGGTGCGCTACGTACGTGTCATCCATCCTCTGCGGACGCGTTTGGGCAGCCCACCCTGTCCTTTATACCTCGTCGATCGCGGCGAGCGAGAGCAGGATGGAGTCTCCGCGCGAGCCGCCGCGGCACGGAACGCTCTCGTCGGTGCTGCGCCTCAAGCCGCAGCGCAAGCTGCGCACGTCTCCGGACGTGGAGGGCGAGGACGACGAGCGCACCCCGCGCGCATCGGGCGGCAACGGGAGCAGCCCGTCGATCCGCAGCGTGGGGAACAGCATTCTGCCCGCGTGGATGTCCCCGCCAGCGCCGACGCCGTCGCTTCAAGGCCGAAGGTCCGCGAAGACCGTCATTTTCTACGCCACCATCGCGTGTGTTGCACTCCTCATGTTCTTCATGTTGGTGTATCCTGAGGACGCGCGTGCACGGGAGGCTCGACTAGCGGCAGAGGATGCACATATCCCTCGGCAACTGGCGCGCTTCAACCTGTCGACCAACGCGATCGACAACCTGGGTGTCGTCGACGTCACGTACGAGTACGCGCATCCGCAGCCCGGTTTCTTTGGACGCGACCGCATCGCGGTGTATTGCATCAACGAGACCGGTGGCGTCCGCGCTGCGCCGGGTGTGATGGGGTTCTTGGCGGCCATTCCGACGCCCGGCACTCCGTCTGGCGTCGTGCGCGTCGGGCCGCTTATGAACATCCGGTGCGCGTGGGAGCTCCGGTTCATCGTCCTCGTCGACGATAAAGACGTCGGCGCCGTCGGATTGGGCGACCGGAAGCGAGTGAAGTTCCACATGGGGCCAATGCAGCCACTTCAAGCGCACTTGGCTCCAACGCGCGATCCGTATGCGATGCGTGTGCAATGGATCAGCGCCAACGTGAAGAAGCCAGTCGTGCTCTACGGCATGGACCCGAACGAGTTGTTGCGAAAGGAAAAGGCGAAAAAGTCCACGTATCGGGCCTCGGATCTGTGCGAATCACGCTCAGCCGAGCCAGTGGACGCAACCATGAACCAAGTCGGGTTCCGCGATCCAGGATTTACCTTTGACGCTGTCATGACGCGGCTCATCCCTCAGAAGGTATACTACTACATGGTTGGCGACGAGGAGACAGGCATCATGAGCGACGTTTTCTCGTTCCAGCTGCCCCCGATACCCGGAAGCAAGGAGGTTGCATTCGACGAAGCGGAGATCGAGCCCTTCTATCGCGGCGAGGACGGCGAAGACTACAAGCGGAAAGTCGTGATGGCGTTTCTTGTCTTTGGGGATTTGAACCGGCCCGTTGGAGTGACGCAGAACTTCACTGATGGCGCGACGGCGTCGTCGAGAACTGTACAGAGCATGGCAGCCGACATCATGGAGCGCAGTGGATGGCGCAAGTTCGTCGCCGCGTTCCATGTCGGCGACCTGGCTCGTGCAATGGGTGAAACCTACGTGTGGGATCAATTTGGTCACTTGATTGAGCCGGTGGCGTCTCGGGTACCGTACCTGGTTGCGGTTGGAAATCACGGTAAGTCCGTGGCGGTGCAGCATTCTGCTGTGCTTCTCGGGAGCTGACCGCATGTGAACGTCGCGCTAACATCTCTGTTGTTGTTTATTATTGCAGACTATGGCTACATGGAGCCCACTCTGAAAAACCCTGAGCAGGCACCAGACCATTCGGTCTTCCGCGACAACGGAGTGCCAGGCTTCGATGCGAACGGAGAGTGTGGTGTCCCGGCTTCCCGGCGCTTCCGCATGCCTGAGACTGGCAACGGTATCTTCTGGTACAGCAAAGATATCGGACTCACCCATCACGTCGTCTTGAGCAGCGAGCACGACTTCTCCATCGGCTCGCGCATGTATGCGTGGCTCATCGCGGACCTCATGACTGTCGACCGTACCAAGACGCCGTGGGTGTTTCTGTACATCCACCGCCCCATGTACACGTCGTCCGCGGGGAACTCGCGTGACTACTACGAGTCGCTGTTGGTCCGCGCTGCTCTGGAAGACATGATCAGTCGCTACCGCGTCGACGTCGTCTTTTCGGGTCACTCCCACGCCTACGAGCGCTCGTGCCCCGTGTTTGATGAGGAGTGCCATTCAGATGAGGAAACGGGTCGAGCTCTCGCTCCCGTTCACATCGTCGTCGGATCTTCGGGCAACAGGCGAGATGATGCCGGATTCTACTCATCCTCGTGGCGTGCGCAAGGACTCGACCAGTTTGGATACACGCGTGTGCACGTGTTCAACGAGACGCACGCTCAGGTTGAGTTCGTCGCTACTGATATCGACAGCACCGCTGAGATGGCCGCGGACAACGATGCTGGAGGAGTTGTCATGGACGCGGCGTGGATCGTATCGGACCACAAGTGGCCAAACAACCGCCAGCGCCAACGCCGCTACACCACTCCAGAGCTCGTCGTGCTCTCCATCTCGGGGATCGCGTTCGCCTGCACGATCGCGTATATCGTCTACCTACGACAGAGATCGCCTTCAGTTTCTGGATTCAGTCAACTGGCCAATCGCGTGTAAATACAGCAACGAAGCCAACAACGGGATCATGGTGGTGAAATGGGGTCATCATAGTTCAAACTCCTCCTCGTGCACGTCGAACTCGTTCGCGCCAAGTTCCGCAACAGCTTGATCTGTCGACCGTTTCAGCGCCTCCGGGCCAGATATGAACACGCCAACCGTCCGGTTCATCGCCATGGCTGAGCGTTCACCACTCCGTGCGCCACTCAGCGCCTCACGATGGCATTCCTGCACTTCGCGCATCAGTTCCTTCATGTCCGGCCTCACCCCGACCGCAACGTTCAAATCCACCAACAGCTCTCGGAAGGTAGCGATATCACTTGCCAGACTGTCCATCGACCAAGACGACGGGTCGCGCAGAGAAGTCGCTCCGTAGGAGCCCGACGCGGTGGCAGCACCAGACTCCGTGTCAAGGACCTCGCTCATTGCCGACATCCGAGGCGACTGGACTTGTCGACCAAACGTGCGCTCCACGAATAGCGCCGCGTACACAGCGAGTGGGAAGACGAAGAGTGTCGCGATCTCCACAAAGTTCTGGAGCGGCCAGTACTGCGTCTCGGTGCCGTGGGCCATGAGCACGCCTCCACCGAACTCGAGCCAGAGCACTAGTAGCGTGAGTGGCAGCAGCGTGCCGATATAGATGG
>JAADYC010000041.1:0-52814 GCA_023338135.1 Phytopythium kandeliae | reverse complement strand
GCAACGGACGGGCGGAGCAGGCGACGCGGTGACTGAGCGAGTGCGCCGCGCCGCATGACGGCGACATGAGCGCGGACGGCGACGCGAGCGGCGGGACCAAGAGCGGGCTCGCGGCGCTCTTCGGGCCGCGGAGGACCCGGGGCGGCGAGGAGGCGGACGCCGGCGCGGCGGACAAGGAGGAGGGCGACCACGACGGACCCGAGTCGCCGGCAGACCGGGACGAGGCAGAGCGGGACGAGGCAGAACGGGACGAGACAGAGCGGGACGAGGCGTTCCTCGCCATGCTGCGCGGCCTGCGCGCAGACGCGTCGCTGCTGGCGCTGGCGGTGTCCGACGTGACGCCCCGGCGACTGCTGGCTGTGCGCGAGGCGCTGGTGGGCGACGCACCCGCCCGCGAGGACGGCGCGGGCGACCGGCTAGCGCGCGCGCGCGTGGTGATCGCGGTCGGCACGCTGCGGCTGCTGCTCGAGCGGTTCCAGCCGCCGGTCGTGCGCCGCGCCGTGGACGCGGCCGTGCGCGCGCTGTGGGCCGACGCCGCGCCGCTCGCGAGAGCGCCGGCCGTGCTCACGGCGCTCAACATCGCGCGCGCCGTGCTGCTGGCGCGTCGGCGGCTGGCGGACGGACGCGCGCTCGAGACGCCAGGGCCGCCGCGCACGCCGCGCCTGGAGCTGCCCAAGGCGCTGCTGCTGCTGCCGGCGCCGTGCGCGTCGCCGGCGGCCAGGGCGTCGCCGCGCGCGATGACACCCGGCGCGGCGAGCCCGGCGACGACGCGGCGGCGCACGAGCATCTTGGCCACGGAGGGCGAGCACGTGCTGCTGCAGGAGAAGGTCGCGCGCTTCGAGCACCGCGGGCCGTCGCCCGTGGCCGGCTCCGTCCCCAGGGTGCGCCGCGCGGGCGACGAGAGCAGCGAGGCGGCCGCCAAGCGCCGCCAGCGCGCGCTCGAGTACGCCGCGCGCCGGCAGAGCTGCGGCGTGCCGGGCGGACGCGCGTTGGCTGGAGCTGCTCGGGCCGAACGCGTTGAAGGAGGTCGCGAGCGGACGGGGGATATCGAACCATAACAGCAGCGAATGAGAGCGCGGAGTGGGCGGACGTCGGCGGATGGCCGGTCGGCAAGAGCGGACGGTCGCGTGGTCCACATCCTTTGCAGCGTGGTCCACGTCACAGAACGGCGGCGACACGAGGCAGCCGAGCCCAGCAGCTCCAACAACACTCGCCAGCCGCCCCGCTTGGACGACGACGACGACGATCTGCCTCCTCCTTGGGCCGTGCGACCGGCGTCCCGCGTCCCGAATTGCATCCGCATCCGTACTCGCATCCGCACCCGCACCCGCGTCGGCATCCGCGTCGGCAGCCCCACCATGGTCCACATCATCAACGGCGAGATCGTGCAGGATGACGACCCGCGAGTCCGCGCGCGCTTCCAGCCGGCGGCGGGAGCGACCCCGCCCCCGGGCCGCGGGCCTACGCCGGCGGCCGCTGGGGGTCCGCAGGTCCCTCCGGCGGCGGCAGCGGCGGCGTCCCCTCTCGACGGCCTCGCGAGACAGGTCGGACTCGAGGGGACCGTGCAGCTGCCGGCCGTCCCCGTCGTCGGGCTCCCCGCGCGCGCCGTGGCCAAGATCCACCTGGCGCTCGCGGCGCTGCTCGTCGCGCTCCTAGGCTGGCGCGCGCTCGCCTTCCTCGCGTTCGCCTACTTCGTGTCGTCGCAGCCGGCGGCCGGCGCCCCGCGCGCGGCTCCGCGACCGGGACCCGGAGCCCCTCGTCCGCAGCGCGGCGGTATCGCCGGGTTATAACGCGGGCCGTGCCCGTCCGCCCGTCCGTCCGTCCGCCCGTCCGTCCGTCCGCTCGCCCACCCGCCGTAAGCTCCGTCCCCAACGGTAATATATACATTGTCCGCGTCCACACTCTAAATACTCAACGACACTCGCTCGACAGCCGCGCGTCCAGGTCCTCACTGCTCGCCGAGCTGCTCGTGGACGCCCAGGAAAAGCGCGTGCGACTCAGCGCCTTGCTCACGGACCGCGCGACCGCGCCGCCGAGCGACGATCGCCGCGGGGCCGCCATTCCCACCAGCGCGGCCTGGTGATCCCTTTCCCCGTCCCCGTCCGCGGCCAGGAACGGGTGCGCCGCGACTTGCTCGAGCGTCGGTCGGCGCGCCGGGTCCACGTCCAGCGTCGCGGCCAGCAGCGCGCGCGCGTCCGCCGACAGCTCAGCGTCGGTCGGGAACCACTTGCGCAGCAGCGCCGCGAGCCCGCCGGCCGACGCGATGGCTCGGAAGTGCGCGTCCGTCGGCGCGGCCGCGCGCACGAGCGGCGCGCCAGTCAGCATGATGCACAGCAGCACGCCGAGCGACCAGATGTCCGCGGCCAGCGCGTCCACGGCACGGTCGGCCGCGAACACCTCGGGCGCCATGTACCACGTCTTGCCCACGCGTCCGGCCGGGGCCGGTCGGTCCGCGCGGATCGCCAGCCCAAAGTCCCCGAGGTAGCAGCAGTCGTCCTCGTCGGCATGGGTACACTCGTACTCCTCGTCGGCATGGGTACACTCGTACCCCTCGTCCGCTGGGCTACACTCGTACCCCTCAACGCCGGGGGTACGCTCCGCGCACTGCCGCCGTCGTGGACCCGCCGTCGTCTGCGGCACGAGCATGACGTTCTCGAGCGAGATGTCGCGGTGCGCGAACCCGCGCGCCTTCATGGCGCCGAGCGCGCGCACGACGTCGCGCAGGTAGACGCGCGCGGTGCGCTCGGACAGGCGGCCGCGGCCGCTGCTGCGCACGCGGTCGAACAGGTCGCCGCGCGCGCAGTAGTCGAACACGAGGAAGAGGCTGCCGCGGCACTGCACCTCCTCGCGCAGCAGCAGCAGGTTGCGCGAGCCGAGCGGGTCGCGGTCGCCGTCGCAGCCGCCGTCGACGCCCGCCGTCACCGCCGCCGCCAGTGCGTAGTGCACCGCGCGCTCGCGCTCCAGGTCCTCGGCCACGCGCACGCCGCGCTCGAGCGTGCGCCGCGCACGCGCGCTCGCCAGCTCCACGCGCTTGACGGCCACCAGCGGGGTACGCGCGCCGCCGTACCCGCGCGCTCGGCGGTCCGCGCAGAGCAGCACCTCGCCAAAGAGCGCGGGCGCCAGCGTGCGCACCAGCTCGAGCTCCGCCAGGCGCGAGGGCGGCGGCCGCTCGACGCGCCGCGCGCGCGCGGGCCGGCGGTAGGGACCGCGCGGGCCCGACGCCGAGTCGTCGGCGGCCGGCGCGCACGCCTTGAGAGACGCCAGCGCCGCGTCCAGATACGCGCGGAGGTGGCAGGCCATGGGTCTCGCCGCGTGCGCAGCAGAAGGTAAACTGACATCTCCATGGCCGCGCGCGCGCGCTGGGGTCCACGCCGGCCGGTCCGGCGGGCAGCTGGCGGGCTACGTGGCCGGAAGGGTGCGATCTTCTCCGCGCATTAAGATCGCGGGCCGGGAATGGCGGCGGAAGCGGAAGCGTCGCTTGCGCGATCGGGTGCAGGAATCACACGGGCTGATTTTTCGCGCGCGGACACGCACGCATCCTATGACGGTGTGTATCTCGCTATACATAATATTGTCGAATCGGTGTTAGATGTGTCCGAGGCCTGCGATTCTCGATAATGAGGCATCCGTGATGATCCGTCAGGATCGCAAAGTGGAGGGCCGTCGGTCGAGAATTTTTCTGGTCCGAACACATGGCTATGGTTCGGAAGAACACTTACTTTTCGACACGATCCTCTCAACGACTACTTGACACTCCACAAGAACCGGAGGAGCAGCAATGATTCGGACTTTTTCCGAGAACGTGTCAGCCTCACATGACGCATCGCTGTCACCTCAGCAATGGTTCGAAAAATTGGATGTGGTGGCTGATTTTCTGAGCAGCCTCCCAATCGCGTCGCGTTACTCACCTACTGAGCGCCAGTCATTTGCCCCGGCGATCCAACAACAACGGCGACGACGACAGCGCACCCGCCTTTGCCTTGGAAGCGCTGCAGCACCGGCGCTCGCCATCGACAGCCACATGCCCGCCTGCCCATGCAGCAGCGTCATGGTGGCGCTGCTGCCGCCAACTCCACGAAGCCTCGAGCCGCACGCCGACGGTCGCATCGTCGTCGTCCGTCGCGGCCGTCCTTGTGGTTGACCACGTCTCGGTCGTCGCTGTCGTCACAGTCGCCGCTGTCGCCGACACCCGCACGAGCAGACTACCGTTCAACAGCGCGTGACTGCCTGACCATTCCCACGCACTGCCCCATCGCGCTGCTCTGTGGCTCGAGACGCCAGCTCTCGTCGTCTTGCCGCGCACGCTCGGAGCCTGGGGGCTCGGAAGCTGCCGCAGCGCTCGCGCGCTCGCGACACTCGAGCCGAACTCCGTCGCTCCCGACGCGGGCGTACTCGTCGCGACATTGGCGGCCGGGTCGCTGTCGGTTATACGTTGACGGGACTACACGAGTCACCCACCCGCTCTGCACGTTCGTTCTACACGTTCGTTCTACACGTTCGTTCTACACGTTCGATCTACACGTTCGGTCTACACGTTGGCGCGGCGGCGGCAGTTTGAACACACTCAAGTCCTTCTCGTGCATTAGTAAATACTCTAGGTGTACACCTTGCGTATGGTACGGTGCGTCTATGGGGTCAGTCTAAATACGGCGGCGGCGCCTAGGCGGCCTGCGCGAGCCGCCCCAGCTCCACGCGGCCCGCGCGCGTGTCGACCGTGAGCACGCTGCCGGCGCGGCCGGCGTCCGCGGCGCGCGCGCTGTTGCCGGTGGCGCCGGGCGTGAGTCGCGGGTGCATCGTGGGCGCCGCGCGCCGGCGGAAGAGCAGGCGGCCGAGCTTGGCGAAGAAGTGGCGCGTGCGGCCCATCTGGAAGTGCGTGCGCGAGATGGAGAGCGCCAGGAAGCTGCCGCGCTGGCGCCGCCCGTGCTGCAGCAGGCGGCGCTGCAGGTCCTTCTCGGCCGCCAGGTCCATCTTGCGCGCGGCCGCGTCGCCGCCCTGCGCGCGGTAGTCGCGCTTGCAGCGCGCCTGGTAGTGCGACAGGTAGTGCTGCACGGTCTGCAGCGTGCGCGCGCTCAGCTCCGAGTCGACCGTCGCGCTCAGCGCGTCCTCGGGCTCCTCCTCGGCCGGGTCGCGCTCCGCCTTGCTCGCCGTGTCCGCCGCCGCCGCCACCACCGGCGCCGCGGCAGGCTCCTCGGCGGTCTCCTTCACGGGCTTCTCGGCGGGCTCCTCCGCCAGGAACGGGTGCGCCAGCACGTCGTCGATGCTCGCGCGGCGCCGCGGGTCGACCTCGAGCATCCGCGCGAGCAGGTCGAGCGCGAACGGCGGCAGTGCGTCCGTGAGCTCCCAGCGCGCGACGAGCGCGCGCACGCCCTCGCTCGCGATCAGCCGGAAGCGCGCGTCGGCGCTCGAGGCGCGCTCGACGGGCGGCGCGCCGACGAGCATGATGAAGAGCATGACGCCGAGCGACCAGACGTCGGCCTTGGGCGCGTCGTAGCCCTCCGCGGGCGCCGAGACGACCTCGGGCGCCATGTAGAACATCTTGCCGACCGTCTCGGTCGCGCGCGCGTCCGCCGCGCAGGCCAGTCCGAAGTCGCACACCTTGCACTCGTCGGCGTCCGTGACGAGCACGTTCTCGAGCGACAGGTCGCGGTGCGCGTAGCCCTGCGCGTGCACGAAGCGCACGCCGCGCGCGATCTGGCGCACGTACTTGCGCGTGGTCGCGGCCGGCAGCGTGCCCTCGCCCTCGGCGCTCACGATCTCGTACAGCTCGCCGCGGCCGCAGAAGTCCGTCACGAGGTACAGGTAGCCGTCGAACTCGATGTCGTCGCGCAGCTCCAGCACGTGCGGGTGTCCGCCGGCCGCGCGGAAGCGCCGGCCCAGCGCGCGCTCCAGCGCCACGTCCTCGCGCACCGCCTTGCCGGCCGCCAGCGTGCGCCGCGCGCGCGCCGCCGCGAGCTGCACGCGCTTCACGGCCACCAGGCGGCCGCCCGACGGCCGGTGCGCGCACAGCAGCACGTCCCCGAAGAGCGCGGGTGCCAGTCGCCGCTGGATCACATAGTCGTCCAGCTTGCCGGCCGCCATGCTGCTCTCTTGCCGTCGAATTCCAAAGTGGGCGGCGGCGACGGCCGCCAAGGGAACCGCGAGCTCCGGCGCGGGGTTTCGTGGCCTGCAGAATTCGATGGCTCGTGATATCGTATTCCAGTACCCACCTCGTAGTACAAGATCTCGCACCGCAGTACCCGATGCACGCGGAGCTCCGATAGGTGATGCGGTCAGATAAACCCCGCGCCCGACGCAAATGCGCGGGCGACGGACGGGCACCATTTGGAAACTGTATGCCGCCGATTTTCTCACGGACTGGCAGACGGGCCGCGGACAGAGACGGTGCACGCCGCACGGTCGCGACATACTAAACACAAGTGAAGCGATCGGACGCTCTTGCCACCGGATCCTGTCCAGAGAGGCGTCCAGAGCGGCGCGGAGGCGGGGCGCCTGCCGCTTGCCGCTTGCTGCCTGCCTGCCTGCCTGCCTGCCTGCCTGCCTCCTTTGGCGCAAGCGGACGCGAGCGCACGACTTGCCACAGACGCCGCTTCGCCGCCGAACGAGCCGTCGTCCTGCAGGCCGCCGCTTGTACCGTAGTCCGCCGCTCGTACACCCACACACACTATCGCGACTGGACGCGCGTGCGCGAGTGGCCGGCGCTTGCGCGCAAACGAAGAGACGTCAACCGCTCGCTGCGGCGGTTGACGTGGCGCGATCCGCGGCGCTAACGCCAGTGCCCTGCCTGCCTCCCCTGTACTGTACCGTCGCGGGTGGCGGTGGCGGCGGTGGCGGCGGCGGCGGCTTTCGTCCGCACGAGAACAGCAAATATTGAGGCGCAAATTTTGCGGCGGCGGCAGCGGTGGTGGCGGCGGCGGCCTGACGCCAACCGCTCTTTCGCGGCGCGCGCTATTTATAGGATCTGTCAAGGAGGAAAGAAGGGAGGGAGGAAGGCGCTCCTTCCTCACGCCATCAAGGCCGCCGGCTCGCTCGCTGGCATGCGCGCACTCCGTTGCTTCTTCTTCTTCTTCTCCCCGCGGCGAACAGGCAGGATGGATGCAGGGCGAAGGGGCGCGTCTCCTGCTGGCCGACCGGGCCTTTGCATGGGGAAGAAGCAGCACATTCCGCGAACGTTTGCTGTCAGTCTGATATGCGAATTCGGACGTTTTGGATAAGAATTCGACCGCACGCATTCCGGCGGCATACTGAGCCCGTGTGCGCGGCAAGCTTACGCCGCATTGCGCGAATCCGTCGAAATCCACCGACTAATCTCCAAAGAGCAGCTTCACTTTTGTGTGACACGCATTGAACATTGATCGTCCCACTCCGCGGCGGTGCCGCCGTCATCACGGTCATACCCAGTCCTATACAACCGATCGTCGTCCGATCGCGCGAGTGACGTCGCGCAGTTGTAACGTCAACTCAACGCGTCATCACGCGCCTTCGTGACGTCGCCCGCCCGCCCGCCCCAACAGCGGCTCCTCCTCCATGAGCCATCTCGGCCGCCATGCCGCCGCCACGCAGCCTCCGCCGCCGCTGCCGCCATGCAACCACCTCCCCCGGTCAGTCGGGCCGGGATGCGATACAGCGCGCGCGCGCTGATGATACACACCCACGCACGCGCGCGGAGACGGCCACGTTGCGAAGATGGGTCCCCGAAAAGTGAGGGTGGAGGATCGCCCGACTGCTCTCGCTCTCTCCGCCCGACGCCGCGACCACCGACCCGCTGGCACTCGGGCCATGGCGCGCGAGCCGCGGGGGAGGAAGAAGCCACGCGAGCCGCCGGCCAGCGCGGCGGCGCTCCGCCTCGCGTCTCGGCGAGGAGGCATCGACCGGTGCTGCCGCCGCGCGCCAAGCAGCGCGCGAGCCACAGCAGCGATCAAAGGCGCATGCGTATCCGCCGCGGATCCGCCGCGAGCTGACGACCGACGACCGCGGTGGCGGGCGGCGGTGGCGCCATCGGTGCGACATTAAGCGCAGGATCCACTTGCGCGCCGCAGCCATCAGCGACATCGCTTCGCAGCGTCAAACAGGGCGTCCGTGGAGCGGGATGGGCGAGCGACTGCCGCCCGGAGAAGGCGCCGCGCGCAATCGCCCGAATCACCCGCGAGCGCGAGCCTTACGGTGGAACGCTGAACGGCGGCGGCGAGTGATGTCAGCTCCGCAGTGACCGTCTGCATTCAGCCCGGCGGCGACGCGGGCGGGCGGGCGGACGGACGGACGGCGCGCCATCGGAGCATGGCTGTACGTATCCGGCGCTGGTGCAGCAGCATGACGCCGGTCGTTCGACCCCGAGATCAGGCGGCAGACTTTTGCGGCGATCTTCGCTACACCTAAACCTATCGATATCCACGAATCCAATCGCTCGAGCCGCCGAACCCACGCGCTCATTGGATGATATCGAGCAGTCTGCTCACTTACAAAAAACAAGTCATTTCGACCGCTGATCGAATGGACACGGTGCTGCCGCAACCCAGCGCGCTGAGCGCGCTCTCATGCCAGTCGTCGGCACTTGCCGTTGTCGCCCGTGCCTCCGACGTTCTCCTCTCCGGCAGCAGCAGGCAATCGCTGCGTCCGCTTCCTCGAGCTGTGTGCATGTGCATGTGCATGCGTGTGTCTGTGTGTGCACGTCTGTGTGTGCGCGCGCGCTCCCGTGATGTCCTAATCTCTTGATTTGGAATTACCGTCCGAAGTGTCATGAGGACAACAATGGCTGTTTGCTGAGGATCGCGCTCCTCTCTGCGTGTGTGCGCGTGTGTGTTTGTGCATGCGTGTCCGGCTGCCCCGAGCGCCGACCGATCGGACCTGATGAATAGCGCGATATTCTGACACCTCTTGTATGAGTGTCCGCGGCGCGGTTGCACCGCGTGCCTCCGCGTCCGGACGCGTTGAGCAGAAGCATGCTAGACTATTCTGATCCGATCGCCTTCTCATTTGCACAAGGGCCGCCCGCCATGGGCCGCCGCCGAGCACCCCATGTTCCGTGACGAAGCAGCTTTCAATCACATAACTTTCGTTCTTCCTAGCACCACCGTGCGGAGACGCTAGCATCCGAGAACATACCTCCTAGTACACGCCTTTGTTGCATCCCCTCGTTCGCGAGCGGCGTCTATATGAGCTCTAAGAAGCGCCGTGCGCTGGCCGAATCAGGCCGCTCGGCGCGCCAATCCGCTAGGCGCTCGCGTCACTGCGTCGCCGACGGCGGCGGCAGGTCGGCTGGGCTGGGGAAGAGCATCTCCGCCTGGATCGGGTAGTGGTCCGACGGGTATCGGCCCTTGCGCGCCTCGGTGATCACCTCCGTGGACACGACGGCCATCCGCGGCCGGAAGAAGATCCAGTCGATGTGGTTGGCCGCGGGTACGGCGCCACGCTCGCCGTCGTTGTCCACGCCCGCCCAGCCATGGTACGTGTACGAGACCGTGCCGACCTGGCGCTCGGCCTGGGGCCACGCCTCCAGGAGCTGCGGGCCGTCCTCGCCCGTGGTGAAGTACGCGTACGTGCTCGTGTGGCGGTACGTGTTGAAGTCGCCGACGAGGAAGAGCGGCGCCGCGGGCGAGCCCGTGATCTGCTGCATGCGGTCCCAGAGCAGCTTGGAGCCGGCGGCGCGCGACTTGGGGCCCACGTGGTCCAGCTGCGTGTTGAAGAAGAAGAGCTCCTGACCAGTGGCGCGCAGCCGGAACTTGCTCCACGTCACCAGGCGCACGCACGCGGCGTCCCAGCCCTGCGTGCCCGGCGTGTCGGGCTCCTCCGACAGCCAGAAGTTGCCGCCGTCCAGCCACTCGACCACGTCCGTGTCGTAGAAGATCTGCTCGAACTCGCCGTTCTCCTCGCGCTCCACGCCGTAGCGCTCGTACGGATGCGCCAGCAGCGCCTGTACGCGCACACCGGGGTTAGTGAACAGCTCGTGGCAATCGCCAATGCCGTGTCCGCAGCGGACGCGCCGTGTCAACGCACCGAGAGCTCGGCGAGCTGCGTCTTGAGCCCCTCCTGCGTGCCCATGATGGCCGGGTGGTAGCGGTTGATGATGTCCGCGACGTGGTCCTTGCGGTATCTCCAGCTGTTCAGCCCGTCCCCCGTGCCGGCGAAGCGCAGGTTGAACGTCATGACGTTGAATGGGGTCGCCGCCGTGCTCAGCATTGGCGCGGCGCCTTTCAGTCGCGGCCGCGGGGCCCCTCGCTCGCCGCCAGACAGCGCGGCCGCGGCCCCAGCCGCTTGCACGTCGATCGGCGCATCCGCGGCCGTCGGAGACGCGGGCGAGCTCTGGAGCGCGAGGAAGAGCAGGAAGCACACGACCGTGCCGACGATCACGAACACGCGGTCCTTTGGCGCCTGTCGCGGGCGCTTGGACGACGAGTACGGCTCGTGTCGGTACGGGTTGCGCGGCGCTGACGGGCCCGGGAAGAAGCCGTTCATCGCGGCGGAGCGGCCAGCGTGAGCGAGCGAGCGGGCGGGCGGGCGGGCGGCGAGCTGCTTCCCCGTGGCACAATGCTGCCGGCGTGCCAACTGAATCGCTCGCGCCGATTAGAGCGACGAGTTGCTCTAAACCTCCCATCCAATCAGCGATGCGCATCGCTCGTTTCAAGCGTCCTCATTGGCTGAGAGCGTAAATCATATATCTACGCGGGGGGTTAGCGCAAGTCGCGACGTTTTACGCCATCCGTGTGGAGCAGCATACAAAGCCCTATAGGTATGCGAATGTCTGTCGCTTTCACAATCAAAGAACCAGCGTCCCGCTTGCTCCTCGACTCACAGTCATTCCGATACACTCTATATTTGTATACTTCTTGTTGGCGCGGCAAGCGGTCGCCCGCCCCGCCAAAGTTTGGACCTGGCATCCGACCGACCGGAAAGGGATGGCCGAGGTGGCGCTCGCGGCGATGGAGGCGCGCGCCGTGCGCGCCAAGCAGCGCGAGACCTACACCTCGACGCTGGGCTACGTGAGCTCCTTCCTGTCGGGCGTGCTCTGGCTGACGCTGCCGCCGCTCTGGCGCGTGCTCAACGGCGAGTGGAGTGCACGCATCCTGCCGAGCCTGCTGGTGCTCGCGGCGCACGCAGTGATGGTCCTTGGGGCCGTCGTGGCGTTGCGGTGCGTGCAAGTGCAAGGCGGCGAGCTGTTGGACGAGTTCTACGCCAAGGTGCGGTTGGAATCGGCCTCGGAGCGTGGGGATCGGACGGCAAACCAGGATACGCTGCACGCCGGACGTGTGCAAGGACTAACGCGGCTCACGCTGTGTGATCTGGCAGTACCTATCGCGATCACTCCTGTCGGGACAAGGCGGGGCGACCACGGCACCTGTCGACCGTGCTGCAGCCTGTGCGTGGCGCGCCAATCTCCCCTTTCTGTCATTTCTTGGCTATCACCGCGGCTAACCGAATGCTTGGCCGCCGTGGCGCCTCTGCGATAGTGAACAACCTTCTCAAGTCGCTCGGCTCCATCTCACCCACCAAGAAGGCGGACAGTGCCGACAGTCGCGGCGTCATTGTGGACAACGAACTCCCGGGGCAGCGCTCGTTCTTTGATGCGCCGCCCGTCAAGACAGTCGAGGACGGACGGGCATATCTCCGGCGGCTGCAGAACGCGCAGAAGGCGCGCGAAGCAGACGCCACGATGCAGAACTCGGCCGCCGCAGCTTCGTCGGCCTCCGCCTTCAGCATGGGCGGCGGCGGGGCGTTTGCAACGGACGCGTTCGGAGTGTACGGCAACCCGGCGGCGCTAGCACCACGCGTGTACCAGGCCTCAGGCTTCGACCCATATCTGCGCGACCTTGGCGCTGATCAGGAGGAGGACCCGCTACGCACGTCGTCGGACCCGCAGGCGGCCTGGAAGGAGCTCGAGGACCTCAACCTGGACATGTTCATCCACCTATACTGCCGCAACATCCGGCGACTGCTGGCGTTCCATGTCAAGGACGTGGTCGAGGCGTTCGTCCAGAACGCCAACGAGCTGAACGCCTGTGGTGTGATGGTGGACCTGCTGCTCCGCCGAGTGCCGACGCAGGCGCTGCTCTGCCCACCGGGTCAGACCAACACGCAGATGACGAACGTGTCTCTCTCCGACATGTTGCACGAGTTCGCGCGGAGCCCGCTCTTCGTGTCCAAGGAACGCGGGATGTTTCTCTTCGAAGAGCACCGGAGTGTACGTTCGAGGTGGCGGTGGTGGTGCTACTGCTGCTGCTGCGATGACACTGATCGATCTGCTGTTGCTTCTCCTCGCGCAGTTCGAAAAGTACTTGAACGTGGGCGACCCGAGCAGCACGGACTACTCTTCGCTGGAGCGACAGCAGTACGTGCTGGAGCGCCTCTTCATGCTGTCGAAGGACCGGAGTCTTGATCGCTACCGCTGGAACAAGGGCTCCGCCTGGAAAGGTACCGATGGCTCGACGAATTGGGTTGGATTCGATGACATGTGCGGCATTAACCCCGCTTTGACGCTGCGACCAGGCAAGGAGTGGTCGGACAACCTGCCGACGGACGCCGAGATCCTCATGAATACGTTCTGCTGCATGATGGACAACACACTGCCGGCCGACAACGAGCGCGACCGTCCATTCTGGAAGTCGTACTACTTCCCTAAGGGCCCGAACCGGCCGTTCACTCCCCGCGTGCGAAGCCGTCTCTTCCTCGTGCAGACAGTTGCGCGCGCGCCGCACTTCAAGGTGCTCACCAAAGGCGCGGTGCGCGAGATCATGCCGGTACGAACGGCCGTCGCGGACTCTGTCGCTACTGCTTGTGCCTGACTATCGCGGCTCGATCCGGTTGCCAGGGCGAGGACAATGTCTTCCACGCGATCGTGGTCTACATGAACGACATCAAGAAGAAGAAAGCGGTGCGTGCCGCGTGCGCGAGGTATGGCGCTTCCGACGGACACTCACCCGCCTGCCTACCCTGCGTTGCGTTGCGTTGCTGGTCTGCAGGGCTACCTTGAGTCGATCAACCTCCATCGCATCATCGAGCAGATCTTCGACGTGGTCAAGTAGCTCGCAAAGAGGAGGCGTTGCCACGCAGGTAGCCTGTCACATGATCAGGCGGACTGCACACATCTCCATCCTTCACGACGAACGATCGCTTTGTTCTCTTTGGCGTGCATCTTCTGCGTCGGCTCCATTTGCACCCAGGGACTGGGAACAAACTCACTCGCTGACGCGTCCAATAGACCACCGCCTTGCGTCGCAGGTTCCTGCTCGAGCCCGGCGCCTCCCTCCGTCAACTCCCAATGACAAACCCAGGTGTCTCTGCGGCTCATGCTCGCTCTGCCCGGCGACTGCCAATGCCGCCAGCGCTACGCCGACACCGAAGGGGGCATGGACAGCGCCAGGGCTCGGCGGCAGTCCTTCTCGTGCGCCTTGAGATTCTCACGCGTCTTGAAGGTCTTGCGGTGGTGAGGCGGGCAGATGGCGCACACGTGCGGGCGGCCGAGCTGGTGGCGTCGCTGCCAGTGACGCTTGAGCGTCTGGAGACTGCGCAGGCTGCGGCCGGCGGCCTCCGAGAACTCGCAGCCGAGCTCAGGACAGAACTTGGGCCCGACCGGGAGCGGCGCTTGGCTCTGGCCGACGACCGACGCAAGCGCCACGCCTGCGTGCTGCTTGGCGTGGAACGTGAGCTGGTAGTAGTTGACGAAGCGCTGGGCACAGACTCCGCACGCAAATGGCTTGACGCCGTCCTGGAGGAACTCCACCGGCGCGGTCATCGGCGCGGTCGTCGGCACGGCGTCCGCGGCGTCGCCGGCTCGGCCGATGGCGCTCGCGGCTCCTTGTCTCCGGCTGCCGGCGCTCTCCCGGCGCTCGCGCGGCGGACGTCGCAGCCGTTCGAGCTCTCGCCGCAGCTCTGCGATCTGCTCGCGCTGCTGCCGGATCGTGGCCTCCAGCGACCGCGGCGCCGGTTCTGCTGCCATCTCGCCGCCGGTGGCGGTCGCCGAGCCCTCGGGTGGCGGAGCGTCGTCTCCGACCGCGCTCGCGACCGGCTCGGCGACAGAAGACGCCGCACACGCCGACTGAGCGTCTGCAGCGCCGCTGTAGCCGTACGACGCGGCACTGCGGCCGCGAGCGAGCCCGAGAGGCGCGAGCCCCGGTCGCTCCGCCATCGGTCCAGTCGCCACCGTGCATCCAGCGCCGTGAACCGGCTGCGCGTCGCCGTCGCGCCGTCCGCAGCCGCCGGGGACGCCTGCGTGCGTCGCGACGTGCACGCGCAGCGCCGCGCGGGACGAGTAGCGCTTCCCGCAGCCGGTGGCGGCGCAGGCGTACGGCTTCTCGCCCGTGTGCACGCGCTGGTGCTCGTGCAGCGTCGAGAGGCGCGCGAACCGCCGCCCGCAGGTCGCGCAGCTCAGGCGCTTCTCGCCCGTGTGCACGACCGTGTGGTCGCGCAGGTGCGCGCTGTCCGTGAACGACTTGCCGCACAGTGGGTGCATGCACAGGAAGTTGCGCAGCCGCGTCGCCCCCGGTGCGCGCTTGCGCTTGCGGCCAGGCGGCGCCTTGGCGGCCAGCGCGGCGGCGGGCGGCGGCGGGAGCCCCAGCGCCGCCATCGGCGCCGCCAGCCGCCCGGCACTCGGCGAGGAGCCCAGGTGCGCGCGGCCACGCGTGAGCGGCGACAGCTGCAGCAACGGGGTCGTCGTTGGCGGCGGCGGCGGCTGCTGCTGCTGCTCGTCGCCCGGTGGCCATTGAGTCGGCAGCGCGGAGCCTCCTCCTGTCCAGGCGCTGGACGCAACCGGGAGCCGCCACGACGCCGCGACGCCGCCCGAGTAGACTCTGCCCGTCGATAAAGACGACGAGGGCGTCGGCGGCGCGGTGGCCGTCGCGATGCCCGCCAGCGCACTCGCGGCGCCGCTCGGAGCCAGCAGCGGCACCTGGCTCGCGTGCAGCGCGCCGAGAGGCGTCGGCGACCAGTGGAAGCTCGCCGCCGCCGACACCGCCGACGCCGCCGATACCGCCGATACCGCCGATACCGCCGCGCGGCTGACACTGCTGCTGCTCGAGCTCAAGCTCAAGCGCGCGGCCCACGCGCCAGCGCTCGAGCGGCCCGCGTCGCTGGCGTGGAGCCCCGAGGTGAAGGCCGCGGTTGACGGTGCCGGCGGCGGGAGCACGCGCGCGGACACCGCAGGCTCCATCTCTGTCCGCGGTAGAAGTGGCGTGGTGAGCCGCATCCCAGCACACGTGAACCGACCCCGAGCCACGTACCGTGGTGCAGGAACGCTGCGGGCATCATATTGGGCGACGTGGACGTTGAAACGGACGACACGCGGCCGTACCGATGAGCGAACGCCGGCGCGGGCGGAGACGCGCCTGCGGCCGCGCGGAGGGCGACGGGCGAGCGCCAGACGCCTGGGAACGGCGCGACGGCGTCAGCGGGCGCCGCAACGGCCTCGGAGACACCCGCGAGCCTCGAGCGCGCGCGCAGGGCGGCGCCATCGCCCGCCGCCTCCATTGACGCTCGCGCCAGCGGCCGGAATGGTGCCTTTCTCGCCGTTCTGGGTGGTAATGGCACCGCATTGGCCATAAAGAGCTCTTTGTTTTTGAATCAACGTGGATTGATTGGATATTAATCGCGTCGGTCGGTCCAAGTGCCTTGAGCGCGGTTGCCTCCTATTGCGGTCAGGCAGGCAGGCAGGCAGGCAGGCAGGCAGGTAGGCAGGCAGGCAAGCCTAGCGGGCAGACAGGCATGGATCGACGGACGACCGGATACTCGCGTGGCGTCGCCAGCGAGGCGCGTTTCTCGCTCCGTCGTCGCCGTGCTTGGTCCTCGCCGACGACTCTTTTGCCTCGGGCAGCGCGAACAAGCAGTTTGCGCCTCGGACAGCTGCAGCGCATGCCGCCGCGCGTGTCGGCGCTCACACCGCTCAACCAAAGTGGCAAGACGCTCTCGCCCTCTCCCCCGCACACTCCGACGACTGGACAGCGTCTGGCAGCTCCCGAGGCGCCGCCGGGACCGACGCCTTCGACGCCTTCGACGAGAAGGCGCGCGCCGCGCTCGCTCGTGCTGCCGCCGCCATCGGAGGCGCCAGCGCCGTCGGACTCGCAGACCGCGCGCCGATGGATGTCGCTGCCGTATCGAGGCGCGCATCGAGGCAAGAATGCGCTGGCACGACGGCGGCGCAGCAGCCTGGCTCACGGGCAAGTTGAAGGCGACCGCTCGTTCCGAATTTCGTCCAATCAGAGCGCGGAGCCGCAGCGGGCAGCCGTTTCCCACCGGACATACTCAGTCCCAGTCACTTGCGCGCTCGGAAGGACGCGCGCTGATCGATCGTCGCACGACGCGGGCGGGCGGGATGGCGGTGCCGCCGGCTGCGGCCGCCGGGGACGAGCGTCCCGTGCGGCCACCCCGGCGCGCGGCGCTGCGGGCCGGCTACCTGTTCAAGCAGAGCTCGGGCAAGTGGAAGCGGCGGCGCTGGAACCAGCGCTGGTTCGTGCTCGACTGCGAGGCCGGCGTGCTCAAGCACTTCCGCCACGCGTCGCCGCTCGAGGCCGTGCCCTTCCGCCCGGACGCGCACGGCGTGCTGGCGCTGCGCCAGGCTGGCGCGTCGCTCGTGATCCAAGGCGCCATGCCGCGCGGTGCGCCGTCGCCCTTCTGCTTCACGGTGCACGCGGGCGGCGGGCGGGAGCTGCGCATCTGCGCCAACTCGAACGCCGAGTTCCGCGAGTGGACGAGCGCCATCTCGGCCGTGCTGGGGCCCAGCCGATTGTCTGGCGGCAGGCGCGGCGGTGAGACACCGTTGCCGGCGCTGCCGTCCCCCTCGCCGGCTCCCGCGTCGGCCTCCGAGCCTGCGAGTCCGCGTGGTGGGTTCGGCGTCGCAGCGGCGTCAAGCGACATGGTGGCCGAGTCCGAGGCCGTCCTCAATGCTCCAGCGCTGGGCTCTGTGCGCAGACAAGACACGAGCGCCGTGCAACTCGTGGGCAAGGTGGGGTCGCGCACGCAAACCTTGCTGATCACCGAGCCGGCGCTGACAACGATCTGCGGCATCGCTCAATAGCTGCGGGACGTGGTGGGCGACGGCACGACGCTGCTGATCACGCTCAACCCGCTCATCGGTACGGTGCGGGCCAGTCCCTCTTGTCTGCCTCGACTGGCGCGGCTCTCACTCGGCTCTCTCGCAGTGTTTGTGCGCTTTGGAGCCGACTCAACGCTCTACCTGAGCGCGTGTCTGCTCAACGCGCTTTGCGTCTGGGCTCTGTGGATCCGCACACCAAGTCAATCGAAGTCCCGCGGGAGCAGCGACCTGTTCGATGACGGGTCGATCGATTCTCAGGACAGCAAGCGCATCAAAGCTCCGGTCAGCGCGATCCTTTCCACTCGAACGAGCGAGGACAGCCTCGCGGCTTCTGACGACGAACCCAAGGTCGCCGCCGTCGCGAGTCTCAGCTCGCGCGAGTCCACTACCAACATCAAAGGCATCGTCGACGGTAATGCCTTCGCACATATCAACGGGCTGCACGCGCGCTGGGCTGACTCGCTTGCCATACTCGCAGGCGTGAGAGCCGTTGCTGGGTCGTCCGTGCGCTTATGCGATCCGGAGCCCGCCGACGTCGTGCCCGGTTGCTGGACACACCTCTCTGCGACCCGGTTCAACGTCCGCCAAGGTAGATGGAGATGGTGGATTGGCCGGTGTGCGCCTGTTCTGACCATCTCGGTGCCACACTAGGGCCGAACTATCGAAAGACGAAGCTCAAGGCGTCTTCCGCGCCAGCATTACTGCAAGTAGTCGCAATCGACGTCTACCAGGTGGGGAGGAAGCCCGTATGGAGCGAAGAACGCTCGCAAGGAGAGAAACTGACTTGTGCACTTGCTGATCATCGAGTAGTCCCAGGCAAAAATCGACAACATCGCAAGCATTGTCGATCTGTCCAGACTCAAACCTGCCGAGTACGTTGCACGCTAGAGAGTGGCTCCGTTCGCACGTTGATCGCTCAACCCGCGCTTTGGATGAGCAGCGGCGGCGCGCTCGACCTGTTCGTCGTCAATTGCCAGGTACCGAGCTACGCGCCGTCCAACCCACTGTGGGGAGAGAAGCAGGGCGACGGACCGGGGTTCAACTTCGTCACGTACTTGGCCATCCCTGCCAGCGTTCGAGCGATGATGTGCGTGAATGATCCACCGCTCCCGGCTGTCAAGGTAGGGAAGAATCCGCTGGGACGATGCTCAGGATTCCCTCTCATGCTGGCTTGGATGCACACGCCTCAAGCTGCTCCGCGACTTCATGCAAGCTTCCAGCACTATGGTACGCTGTGAGCCCTTTATCGCTGTCGCAGCGCCTCTCTTCTCACGCTCCACACTGCTCTTTGCGCCGCAATGACTGCCAATAACAGAGCGAGCGGTTCAAAGCGATTGGTATCGTGGTGAACCCAAAGGATCAGCATCTCGGACGCACAGAGCGCCACCTGCTCGAAACCTACAACGGCCAACCTATCCTGACGCGTCCGCAGCATCGATTCTACCACGGAGACGGCTACTTCGAGGTGGATGTGGACGCGCACGAGTTCAACTACGTGGCGCGGAAAGGCCTCAGCGGCGTCTCAACGCACTTCCCCAACATGATCGTCGACTTCGGCTTTGTCCTCGAGGGACAGGAGGACAACGAGCTGCCTGAGCAGATCCTCGGAGGCGTGCGGCTATGCAAGATCGACGCGCTGCGTGCGCCTATGATGGCGTAGCGAGGCCACCCGGGCTGTGCGTGGTTCTTGAGCTGCGCTGATGACCTCATCTCACAGTAGCTGTCGTGAGACCGTTTATACATGCATCTTGCCTGCTCGCTGTCTGTGCTAACGCGCTGAGCGCTTACTTGCAGGGTCTCATCGCGTCGATTCGGTGGCGGCCCCTCACATGCTGGTCTCCAAAGATACCGCTGCAGTCTGATCGCCAGCGCTGCTAACGAATGACCAAGATCTCCCGTGGGTCACCAAGCGGCTGTTGAGCGGCAAGAATGAACGCCCATTCCCGCGGCACAACGCAGCGCCAAGATTATCCAGGTGAGGGCGATGGCGCGCAGAGCGAGGAGCTGTACTTGTTCATCCCCAGCCACCTTCGCCACCATTTCAAGCTGCTGGATCGCGAGACGACCGCGGAGCAAGAGCGGCAGGCGGTGCGCAGCGCGCGCAAAGCCAGAAGCGCGTCGGTGGTCTCCTCGTTGCTTTCCCAGCCTGTTCGCCCCGGGATCTCAGCCAGCCCGACGTTAGCGTTATACAGCCACCACGTCGAGCGATCGCTGAGCTCCCGCGTCGCCTTTGACCGAGCGATCGACGGACTGGGAGAGTACTTCTCGACGCTGACTGCACGCCTTCGGCAGCTCGAGCAAGCGTCCCCCGTGCTCGTCCCAGTTTGGCTCGACGACGGCGGCGTCAGCTTCAACAACCCCGCCAAGCTCCCCACGCTCTCGCAGGTCCAGCGGCAAGTCGTCAATGCGTGCCATGCCTGCCTGTCCGACTGCGACATCTACCTAGCCATGCACGAGGAGCTGCCGAGTCCTCCCGTCGCCTCGCCTGTCCCCGTGCTTCGCTTCGCCGCGTGCTCCCCCAAGAGCTCCATGCTTCACCGCACGCTTCCGTGCTCGCTGAGCGAAGACTCGACACCATTCCCACCGACAGAAGGTAACGGCGGTGAGTGTAACCAGCGCGTCAAGGGAGACGCGCCTGCGAGCGTGAGCACTGCCGCCATGGTGACGAGGCAGCCCGTGGTCATCAGAGACATCGGAGACTACCACGAGTGCCCGATCGTCGTGTTCGCGCCGACCGCAGTACCCACTGGTCCCTTTGCATGCTTCCCTCTCATCCCGCAGCGACCAATCGAGCGCCAACAGCCAGGTGAAGACAACGGAGCGTCGCTCTCCGCTTCGTCGCAAGGCCCGCCAGCAATCGGCGTGCTGTCGATCGACGCGTGCCGCAAGGCAGAGAGGCAGCGGCCGGAAGCCATGACGACCGACCAAGTCTATCAGTTCCTGCTCCACGAGAAGTTGAGCGACGCGGCTGTCGAGCTGCGCAGGCTGCACATTGACGGTGCGCGCCTACTCGCTCTCACCGAGAACGACGTGATGCGCAAACCGGCGCTCCAGTGCCTCAAGATCGCGGCGCGGAAGAAGCTGCTGGACCTCATCCATCTGCTCAAGCGGGGCAGTCACAGGCATCTCGAGCACGGTCATAGCGTGCCACGACTCTTCACGGAGGATGCAGAGGCGCTGGCGTTCCTCACGCGGGTCGCGGATATGACTGGCGTGTTCCTGGACGGGTATCGCGCGGTACACTGGAGCCGAGAGATGGCGAGCGCTACCCGCGACCAAGGCTGCAGCGTCTACGATGTGTTGGAAGTGCTGGTGAGAGCAGTAGCACGCGTGGTTTCGCGCGCTCGACGCATTATCGTGTGGAAGGCGGTGCCTTCGAAGTGCGAGATCAGCGCGGTCGCGTCGTCAGAGGTGCCTGAGGATAGACTGCAGCCGTTCCTGCTCTGGGAGGAGCGCTTGATCAAGCGCGTGGCGCTTTACAAGGAGACCGAGATCCCTGCCGACCCGAGTGACGCAGCGGCCAGTGCCTGCGGACTGCGACTGCTTCACGGCAGCGTATCCAAGCCGGTTTTCTTCCAGCCAAATGGCGAGATGAACCCTCCGACCGGACCGACGGCGCCGGTCTGCGAGACTGCAGCGTACAACGTGACGTGGGCCAACTGCACGTACCAGACGCTCACATGGCGGCAGTTGCGGCAGCTTCTGCCCATCCGACCCATGAATGCTAAGCACTTCCAGCTGAAGCTCCTGCTCCAGCAGCTATCCGTCCTCTCCACTGCTTCGGCTTCGGACGGCAGGCGCGACCCGCTGACCCTGTCGGACCCGAACGCACTCGTGCTGACGATTCATGACGAGTTCCGCCCACCTGACGTCGTCTACGCCCTCGAGATCGACTTCCCGCGAGCTCTCCCGCTTGAGGAAGTCCGATCTCCCGCGATGGTTGCATTTCTGCAGCGCGCCGTCGCCATCACCGAGAGGAGTCTGGCCTGTGTCCACGGTCGCACGAGGCGTCGGATGCTCCGGGAGCTCTCCATTGCCGCGCTAAGCCAGCGCTTCGGAGGCGGAGCACGGCCAAACGCCAAACAGCCGAGCACAGCCGAGCTCCTACCGTCTCGAGACGCGCTCCGAGTCCTTGGCGATGCGGTTGGCGAGATCCTCCGAGACATCACCGAGAACCTGCCTGGCACCGACGTGCAAGTCGCGGAGCTCCAGCCCGACGGTGCGCGGCTCAAGTTCACGTTTGTCGGCGGAAGGTCGACGGTGGAGGTCGGCCGCACAGTTCTTCAGCGCGGCCAGGGCGTCTCGTTCGGATGCTTGGACACCAAGACACCTCTCGTCGTGGATCCAGAGGCGACTCCCGACTTGTACAAGCGCCTACGCAGACTCTCGCAGGCGCCACGCGGACAGGAGCGAGGCGCCACGCCGCTCATCTTCGTGCCGCTTCTCCACGAAGACTGCGCCGTTGGGGTGCTCAGCGTCGACTCGTTCGCGGGTGTCCCCAAGGGCCGACGCGACGAGAGGCACCCGGAGCGCGGAGTCGTCGAATACCTGGCCGCGGTGGGCAGTCTGCTAGCCACTACCATCTACACCAAGCGGCGGTCGTTCGCACTGTACGAACTGCAGCGCCAAGCCCTCGAGAGTTCGCTGCGCTCGCCGCACCAACTCTTCCTCGGCGCGGGCCGCGCACTCCGAGATGTCATGGTTGGCACGTGGAAGGTGAGGCTCGTGGAGGTGGACTGCGTCCGGGGTAAGACGTCGCTCGTGTACGACTACTCGGAGGCGGAGCGCGAGGCCGAGAGGACTCCGCTCGTGACGGCGATAGAGCCGCTACTCCTGCGGTGGAAGGAGCTCCTCCCGGACTCTGTCGCAGCTCACGTGCTACCCATGTTGGTCGTGGACGCGTCTTCGGAGATCCCGAGCGCACTGCAGACTGTTGACGGGCTCCTCGTGGCGGTCGAGGCACTCGAGCACCAGGAAGCCGCCCAGCGCGCCGAGCTGTCTGCGTTGATCGACTCACGCCGCAGTCTCGGACTGCCACTATCGTCGCCGGAGCAGCAGCGAGTGCAGACACAGCGCGTTCGCGACGCGTACTTCTCATTGCTGCCACCTTCGGATGCTGCCACCGCCACCGCCATCGCCACTGCTACTGATGCCGCGGCCGCGAAACAAGCAACGCGCGTGGCGAACGACAAGTACGCGACCCACGCGCTTGGTCTCTTCCTATCGACCAAGACGTTCTCGCACGCGCTTGTCAGCGCCATGGCGCGTCCACCCCACGTGTGCGTCTTCCTGGCAGTGTCATGCCTTCCGCAGTTCCATGCCGAGTGCGACCGCGTCTACGTCGATCGCGTGGCCGAGGCGCTCGCTCGCGGCATGGAGACTTGCCAAGCGCGCGTGGAGCGATCGCGCGCCAGAGTCCGCGCGGTCGAGCGCTTCCGGCGACTGTGCGAGCAAGAAGTGCAGCGCCAGATGCAGGCAATGCGCGGCGACGTGGAGCAAGGGCTCGAGGTCTCGGGCGGCGAGGTCAATGGCGGCCAGTCGAGCCACCCGCGCGATCGCCATTGCCATCGCCTGTCCCCGAGCCAAGAGCTTGACGTCGAGGCGCTGCTTGCGCTGCAGCGGCACGCGATCGACGTCGTGCAGTCCGAGCTGAGCCACCCGGACGTGTACATCGGTCTGCTCGAGCCGTCTCGGGACCGGCTCAAGTACACGAGCGCGTCCGGCGGGAGCGTCATGCTGGGCAAACGACTGAAGCGCGGCATCGGCGTGAGCTTCGACGCGCTGGACAAGCAGAAGCCCGTGCTGGTCGCGCGCCTGGACGCCGCGGAGGCGCCAGAGTCGCCGCTGCGCAGACTCCGCTGCTTCTCGAGCAAGCCGACCAAGGGGCCGTTCATCGCGGTCCCTGTCGGCCATGCCGGTGTGCTCGCGCTCGACAACCTCGAGACGTACGCGCGGCTGACCGGAGAGCCACAGCCGGAGCTCGGGCTCGTCGACTTCGTCCACCACGTCGCGGCGGCGCTGGGTGACGCGCTCGCTCGCGTGCGGCGCGCGTCGCGGGAGCTCCGACGGCAGCTGCGCGACCAGAGCTTGCTGCAAGTGATGGCGGCGTGTGAAGACCGGCGGACGCGCGCCGCCGCCGCCGCCGCCGCTCCCTCGAGCGTTGCGGCCGCCGCGGCGCCACCGACGCCTCCGCTGCTCCTACTACACCGCGTCCTGCAGCAACTCGAGCGCGCGCTCAACGGCGTCAACGCCTACGTGGGGCTTGTCGACCCGCTCTGTCGCTGCGTGCGCTTCGTGTGCGCGACGCCGGGCAGCGTGATGAACGGCCAGGTCGTCGACGCGACCCGCAGCGTCTCGTTCCACGTCTTCTCGTCGCAGCAGTCGGTCGTCGTGCCCGACCTCCGGGCTCACTACCGCTCGTCGATCGCGGCGCAGCGGCTATCAACCGCTTCCGACGCCTCCAACGCGTCCAGCGCGTCCAGCGCATCGGCCAACCAGCCGCCGGCCCAGGCTCCGGCTCGATGGCTCAAGTGCTTCGGCCCCGCAGAGCCCGCTGGGGCGTTCGTGTGCGTCCCGATCCCGTTCGTCGGCGTCCTCTCGGTCGACTCGTTCCCTGGCGCGGCGAGCGGGCAGTACGCGCCAGTCGCCTCGCGCGCCGCGCCGCCTGAGCCCGGCGTCGTCGACTTCTTGGAGCAAGTCGGGCTGCTGGTCGGCAGGAGCATCCGGGCGACGCGCGCCAGCGCACTGCGCGCGGCGCTCCCCTCGCTCTTCCGCGGCAACCGGAGCTCCTTCCCGGACCTCTTCCTCTCCGTGCTGACCCTCTTGTCGCAGAACCTGCCGGCTGTGGCCGAGATGCACGCCGTGCAGCTGCCGACGGCCGCGCGCGCCTGTGGGTATGCGTGGTCGTCGTGGAAGGAGGCGGCCGTCGCGACGCTCGCGCGGCCGCGGGACGACGGCGGACGAGGTCCCAGCCGCGCGAGCGGCGACGACGACGACGACGACGACGAGGTCGCGCGGTACTTGGACGAGCGCCACCGGCAGCAATGCGCGCAGTGCGGCCAGCCCGGCGGCGGCGACAGCAACGGCGCCGAGGTCGTCCAGCTGCCGCGGCGGCCCGAGATCCTGGTCGTCCACTGCCTCGACACGCGCGACGTGGACGTGGACGTGAGTGTGGGCGACGCCGACGGCGCCGGCGCGCTCCGAGACACGGCGCTGGTGCTCCAGCGCGTCGAGGGAGCGGCGTGGGCGTACGACGCCGAGCTGCTGCGCGAGGCGCTGCCGGCCGTCAACGCGCTGATCCAGCTGGCCAACCCGCGTGTCCAGGGCATCGCGCGCCGGCGAGTGGCGCTGCGAGAGCTGCGGCGCATGGGCGAGGCGCTCGAGGCGCTGCAGCCGGCGGCCGAGGCCGAGGCCGTGCTGCGCCAGCGGTCGCTGCCGGCGGCGCTCGAGCTGGTCGCCTGGGCTCTGTCGGACCCGCGGGAGCGCGACGGCGCCTGCTGCGACGCCTACCTCGGCGAGCGGAGCGTGTTCGTGAGCGGGAGCGGCCGCAGCGGCGGCGCGGGGGCCGCCGGGGCCGAGACGCGGCCGGCGCTGCGCTTCGTCGCGGCCTCGGCGCGCAGCCTCATGGCCGGCGTCTCGCTCGACCTCTCGCAGCCCCAAGTGCAGGCCATGGCGGTCGTCCAGAGCCTCGGCCGCGGCTCCGAGCCTTGGGCGGCCGCCCCGCCGGCGTCGGCGCCGGCGCAGCAGCCCGTCACGGTCGTGTACATCCCGCCCGACGCGCGGCGCTCGCCGGCCGTGGGCCGCGGCGTGACGCCGCTGACGACCAGGCCGGCACGGCGCGTGTTCCTGGCGGCGCCGATGGGCGACGACCACGTGCTGTGCGCCGACAGCCTGTGCGCCGAGGCGGCGACGCCCGCGCCGGCGCGCCGCGTCGAGGCGGACGTGCTCGCGTTCGTGGCGGCGGCGGCGCGTGCGCTGCTGGCGGCGATCCAGGCGACGCAGTGGCGCGCGAGCTTCGCGCGGCTGCAGGCGCTGCGCCGAGAGCCGCACGCGAGTCCGCGCGCGTTCCTGGCCGCCGTGCTGGACGCGCTGCGCCTCGGGCTCGTGCGCCTGCACTCGGCGCAGGTCCTGCGCCTCGGCGAGGACTTCACGCGCGCCTACGCCGTCGCGGCGTGGCTCGGCGCGCCGACGCGGCGGCCCCCGAGCGGCGCGAGTGGCGCGAGCGGCGCGAGCGGCGGCGAGCCCGAGCACCTGTGCTACGCGAGCGACTGCGCGCGCGCGCTGCTGGCCAAGGACATCCACTTCGAGACGCGCGCGCGCCTGCCCATGACCAACGTGCCGCGCACGCTGGACGCGAGCCGCGCGGCCCAGCAGCCGGCCGAGGGCGTCGAGAAGCGCGGCGCGTTCGCCACCAGCTGCCTCGCCGCCATGCTCGACGCCGCGGCCGTCGAGCGCGCCGGCGGCACCGCCAGTGACGCGCGCTGGGCCCTCTGCGCCTTCCACCACGACGCGGTCGCGACCGACGAGTCGGGGCGGCGGCGCTGGCGGCCGGCGGCCTTCACGCCGGCGCAGCGCCGCTACTTCTTCGCGCTCGCGGCCGTGGCGCAGGACGTCTTCGTCGACGTCCTGCGCGCCTGCGCGCTCGACTCGGCGGCGACCGAGCTCGCCTTCGTGCTGCTCGAGCAGCGCGAGCTCTCAGCCGCCGCGGAGTTCGTCGTCGTCCGCGTCCTGGACGGCCGCGACCGAGGTGGAGATGGCGATGGAGATGGCGATGGAGATGGAGGCGCCGACGGACTCGAGACGCGCGTGCTCTTCTCGACGGCGCCGGCCAAGCACGCGGCCGGCCGCGCCTTGCGCCGCGGGAGGCTCTCGGCCAAGCTCGCGCAGCTCCACGCGCCGCCGAGAGCCGCCGACCTCGCCGTGTTCATGACCCGCAAGCCGCTCGCTTCCCGCGCGCCAGAGGCGGCGACGGTCGCCCCCGCGACTCGGCCCGTCCCCGCCGCCCAAGCGCCGCCACCCAAGCCGCGAGGAGCGGCGTCGGTACTCCTCGACGGCGGTCGCAGCCTCTTCCGGCGGCGCAAGGGCGACCAGGCGGCAGTCGCCGCGCCAACGCCGACGCCGACGCCGACGCCGACGCCAGCCGAGGAGGCCGCGCGCCAGGCCGCCGAGACACTCGCACCGCGCCAGGCGCCGCCCGTGACGCTGCACGTGCTGCTGCGCGCGGTCGAGCAGCCCACCGCGCGGTGCGCCGACTACGTCGCGCTCGTGATGGAAGGCGCGGCCGTGGGCGATGCAGCGGCCGTCGAGACCGGTGCCAGGCGCGTCAAGCGGCAGCTGGACGAGGCGCTCGCGGCGGCGGCTGGCGGCTCCGCGCGCTTCCTCCGCGGGGACGCGGAGCTCCTGGCCGGCGACGGCGACAGCGGCGGCGGCGGCGGCGGCGGCGGCGGCTTCCTCCTGCGCGAGCTGCTCAAGCACGCGCGCGCTCGGCTCCGCGCCGCGCGCGTGCCGCTCGAGGCCGCGATGCGCGCCGAGCTGATGCGAGAGGCGCCGACGGGCGCTCTCGGTGCGGCCGCCGCGCCGCGCGCGGTCGACGGGTCCTCGCTGCTGGCAGCGGCCGCGAGGGCGGCGGTCGCGGCGGCCGGCGGCGCCAAGGCGGCGGTCGAGGAGCTCGCGGCGCCGACCGGCCTCTGGCTCGCGTTCCTGCGCGCCAACACCTGCGACGCCGTGCTCGCGCTCGACCCGACGGACCGGCGCTCGTGGCCAGGCCTCTCTCGAGCGCGCGCGCTGCTCCGCGCCGCGTGGGCGCCGCCGCCGAGCGCACCCGCCGCGGCTGAAGCGGCCGCCGCGCGCGCGGCCCAAGCGGACGAGGGCGTGGAGGCGCTGGCGGCGCTGCTGCGCGTGTGCGCGGCGGCCGCGCGGTACCTGCGGCACGTCGAGAGCGCGGCGGCGCGCGCGCGGCGAGAGGCGCTGGACGCGCCGGCGACCGCGCTGCAGTGCGCGGTGCGCGGCTGGCGCGCGCGGCGAGAGCTCGTGCGGCGGCGGCGCGAGTTCGCGGCCGCGCGCGCCATCCAGTGCGCCTTCCGCCAGCACCTGGCGCGCCGCGCGCGGCTCTTCCGGCAGTGGACGCGCGCGGCCGAGCGCGTGCAGCGCGCGTTCCGGACGTGGCGCGCGCGGCGACGGCGCGGCGGCCGCGAGCTGGCGGCGCGCGTCCAGGGCGAGCTGCGCGCCGTGGCGGACCGCCTGCAGGTCGAGCGCGCGGCCGCCGACGGGGACGGCGGCAGCGACGGCGAGGGAGGCCGAGGCGGAAGCGGCGCGTGGCAGCGGGACATGGCGGCGTTCGACTCGTTCGCCGCGTTCGCTGCGAGCCGCGCCGGCAAGGCGCAGCTGCGGCGCGAGGAGGCGCTGCTGCACCGGCGGCGGCGCGCGATCGCGGCCGAGCGGGAGCGGGAGCGGGAGCGCCGAGGCGGCGACGCCGGCGACGACGCGGCCATGTGGGCCGAGCTCGCCGACGTGTTCGAGCTGCTGGACGAGCACGGGAGCGGCGAGCTGTCGCTCGAGCGCGTGCGCGAGCTCATGGCGCGCGTGCGCGTGCCGCTGGACGCCGGCGAGGCCGCCGACGTGGTCGCCATGATGGACAGCGACGGCTCGGGCGCCGTCTCGCTGCGCGAGTTCTCGGCCTGGCTCGCGCACGAGCTGCCGGCGCTGCGGCGCCGCGCGCGCGACTGCGGGCGCCTCAGCGCGCGCGACTGGCAATGGGTCGTGCGCGAGTCGGCCAGAGCGGCGCTGCGCAAGCGCTGGCGAGCGGTCCGCGCCGCCGCGGCGAACGCTACAACCGACGCCGCCGACGCGAGCCCGCAATAGCTGCCACTGCGGCGAGCGATCGACGCGAGCGACCAGCGGATGGGGAGAAAGCGAGGGAGCGAGGGGCGAGCGTGTCTACAGGGACGAGCGACCTCGGGCAGTGAGTCGATCGGTCGGTCAGTCGAAGTCCTCGTCGATCCACGCCTCCATGATGCGGCCGCGGCTCGCGAACGCTGCCGGAGCGCCGCCACCGCCACCGCCACCGCGCTCGTCCTCGTCCTCGTCGCTCCCGCTGCGATCGAGTTCTCGGCGTGCGAGCCGCCGCGCGTCCCGGCTACTCCGACTGGCGGGGACGCGCGGCGGTCGGTCCCTCCGAGAGCTCGCGGTGCGCGGGGGCGACGGCTCAGGCGTGGACGTCGGCGATGGCGACCGGCGCGCCTCGCGAGTGGTCCGACTAGCGCGGCCGCGGCCCTCGCGCGGCTTGTCAGTCTGCGGCCGGACGTCTGGCGCGCGGCCGGCAGATGAGTCCGAAGATGAAGACTCGCGGGTCGGCTCGGCGTCGTTGGGCGATTTCTTGAGCTTCCTGGCAGCCTTGTCGGTCCTCGCCTGGCCGCTCTGGCCGCGAGTCGTCGGGTCCACGACCGAGGCCGCATCCGCGCCGAGGGTGGCGTCGCGGGAGCGGCAGGCCGCGAGGAAGGCTGCCTTGTCTTTCTCGTACGCGGCCACCTTGCGGCGGTGCTCGTCGAGCGTGGAGACCCAGCAGGAGGCGCTCGCCTTGCTCTCGCCGCAGAGGAAGAAGTTGCGCGTGCGGCTCTCGACCTGGAAGTGCGTGTCATCGAACTGCACGACCGCCGTGATATCGTCCAGGAAAATGGAGCCTGTGGATGCCGACGCGCAGCGAGCGAGCGTGAGCGATCGAAGCGGATCGGATCAAGCGGATCGGATCGAGCCGAAGCGGTCCACGCGTTGGGGAGACGCGAGAGCAGGAGGGGAACGAGAGAGAGAGAGCCGCGACTTACTGCGCGGCGCTGACGGGGCCTTGCTAGCCGCGTACCCAAACTCGCGGCGCCGTGGGTCGACGAAGAACCAACGCTTGTTCCAGCTGCCGCCCAGCAGACTGGCGCTCGTCTTGCGCTTGAGCTTCTTGAGGAAGCCCTCGATCTCGGGCGGCACCGGCGGTTGTGGTGCCGTCAGACCGAGTTGCTGCTGTTGCTGGTGCGATTGCTGCTGCTGGAGCGGCACGTACGTCTCGGAGGCCATGCCGGCGGAGGGAACTTAGACCCGACGAACAGCTGCACACGAGGTCGCCCGAGAGGAAGTGGTCTGGCCACCACAAACAGCGGCTCTCAGCTCAGACAGACAGACCGGCGTGGCCTATTTCCGGTGGCTCAGCGCCACGCCACTGCGAGAATAGCTGGTATCGCTTAGCTCGATTCCTTGACGACTTGGCTGCGATGCGGAGGATGGATGTGAGTCGTCCGGGCTATAATTACGCCGAGTCTCATGGCTGGCGGCGCGCGTGCGAGCGCCTAGGCGCTTTCGGCTCCTCCAACCACGGACGGAGTCGTCTCGACTCTCCTGCTGCTTGTCGGAGCATCGGTGCCAGGCAGAGCCAAGAGTGAGGCGAAAGCACGGCGAGCTGCAGTCAAACACGCAACTTGCTGCCTTGGTGGCGGATTCGGGACTGGCGCTGCCTGTGCCTTGCACGCGTTGACGTTGACCTTGGTCTATGTACTTTCTACCATCGCTCTCTTCGCCTGAAGGGTCGCCGGTGTGGGGTGTGCCACACAGCGACCCATATGTCGATGTGAACCGGATCACGTTGAAGTGGGCTTCAGCAGGCACAGCGAGGGAGCGAGGCGCAACGACATGAATGGGATACGAACCGATGGGATCCGCCTGTTTGCCCGCCTACCTTCCTGTCTGCGCGTTATCTACCACACAGTAGCCGTCTACGCCTCGCTCGCTCGCTCGCTACCGCCGCTGGCTCGACAGCCGCTCGGCGAGATCGTCGAGCATCTCCTCCGTGACGCCGTCATCCGCGGGCTCCGCGCGCTGCCGCACCTCGGGCTCGTTGCGCAGCAGGCTGTGATCGACCGCAAGAATTTCGGGCATGAGCACCGCTGCGGTGATGGAGGCCGCCTTGCTCGAGTGCCGCACCAGCGGGTTCCCGTGCGGCGATAGCGCATACGGTCGCGCAAGTCCGCGGAGCCGCACGCTCTCCATCGAGCCCTCGCGGTGGAAGTTGCGCCAGCTCCCGGGTCGCGAGATCATCGGCCTCTTCCACACCTTCACCTCGTCCAGGCTCTCGGGTGTTGCGACGCCGTCGATCATTGCGGCAGACGCCTGATCGCCATCCGGCACCGCCTCGCCGCCGCCCGCGAGCTCTCGTCCGGCTGTAGCGGCGCTTCTCCTCGCCGGTGCTGAGGCATTGGGCAGCAAGCTCACGTCGGGGTTCCCCGCCCCGGATGCTCTGTGTGAGACATCATCGCTACGCTGCCCGTGACTGGATCTCTGCACTGCACCGGCGCCGGCGCCGGGTCGCGAATCGCTCGTCGCACCGAGCAGATGCCGCTGCGAGACGCGATCGGGTTCGAAAGCGACTGCAGCACCTGCCGGAGTAGACAGTACGCGATGCAGCGCGGCTGGATGTGGTCGCGCAACCGAGTCGATGCGCTGGCGCAAGTCGCTGTCCCGGCGCTCCTTGGCATCCGTCTCGATGCGGTCCTCGAGCTTCACGATGCGGTCGTAGATCTTGGACAGGAGCGCGCTCAGCTTGTCGCTAGGCACGAACTGCTGCTCCTCGCTCGGTACATCCGCGTTCATCGCCACCTGGTGCTTGAGAACGACGGAGGACGCCGCCACCGCCGTGCGCAGGCTCACCTCCTGTGACTGCTTCATGGCGGCCTGCAGCATGCCCGGGTCGTACTTGTCCATGATGAACTTCTCGATGATGCCGCGATCTTCGAGGTAGCGCATCGAGATATCCTCGAACACGTCGCGCGTGAGCGTGCACAGCTCCGAGAACACCTGTGCGCGCACGTTGGCTGTGCGCTTGCAGTTCATCAGCAGCGCGATCTCCCCGAAGTAGTCGCCCTGTCCGAGCGTCTTGAGCACGATCTCGTACGCCGGCGCGGTCGCGTCTCTCGCTGCGTCGCCTTCGTTCGTCGGCGTCTCGGGCGGTGGCCCTCCAGGGTCCGCGGCGGTGCCCTCGCCACTGATAGCGCCGCTCGCGGGTCCCGCGTTCAGGTCCACCTCCTTGGTGACCTCGCAGATACCGCTCTGGACGAAGTACATGTCGTTGCCGACCTCTCCGCGCACCACGATGTAGTCGCCGGGCATGAAAACCTGGAGCTCGAGCTCCATCACGAGCTCCTGCACGACCTTGGCGCTGCAGTTCTGGAAGATTGGCGCGCGGTTGATCATGTCCATGCGCAGGAAGAGCTCGACCTCATAGGCCAGGTTGCGCGATAGCTCGGGGATGAAAGCCGCGACCGCACCGTCCAGCGTCCCGTGGCGTTCCCACATGGCCTGGTAGTAGTCGGTGATGCGGTTCTGCAGCTCCAAGGGCAGCTTCATGCGGTTCATGCTCGCAAACAGCCACTCCATCTTCTTCTGGTGGCTGCTCTGGCTCTCGTAGTAGTTGGCGATCAGGATGGCGACGTTGCCGAACACCACGGCCATGAGCACGGCGCCAAAGACCATCACAAGGATACAGAACAGGTACTCGGCGTCGTCGTAGACCGTGATGTTCTGCCCCTGCACCACGAGCAGGCACATGTAGAGTGACTCAACGTACAGGTGGTACGCGCCTCTGTCCACGTCGGCCGCCTTGTTCTGGTCCGAGGCCACGAGGCCGTACCAGGTGCACGCCAGGTAGTGGTTGATCACCAGGAACGACATGACGAGGCGCACGAGGCGGAACAGGTTGGCGTGGCGCGAGTACTGGAGCCAGCGCTGGAGCTCCGGCCGCAGCTTGAGCAACTTCATGACCCGCATCAGTCGCACGAGCCGTAGCAGCCGCGGAATGCGCAGCGCCTTGAGCAGCCCCAGGACGCTCAGGTTGCCGCCCTTGTTCGTCTCCATGTTGCTCACCAGCATGCTCATCACCGAGTCGAACGGAATGCAAGCGAGCACGTCGAAAAAGAGCCTAGAACGCATGCATTCGCGGTGGCGACACTGTTAGAATGCCGCTGGCGAGCGGACGCGGCGACCCACGATCGCACACAGCGGTGACGTACCATCCTTTCAGATAGAGCTTCGCAATGAGCAACCGGTCGGTCGAGTACTCGGTGCCGTCCTTGCCGATCTGGACGGGTGTGTTGAACTGGATGACAATATCGAACGCGAACACGGCCGTCATGCAGTTGTCGAGCCAGCTCGCGTCGCTCGAGCTGGAGCTCATGAACGCCATGGTGAACGGTAGCGCCAGGCTCTGGTAGATGATGAACAGTAGCGTGACCTAGCATCGATCCGGTCCAGCGGTCAGCAACAGTCCCGAGCCCACGAGAGCGCCGGTGTGTCTGTCGAGACGTACCAGCTGCCACATCTTGTACAGGTTGCTGTGGGGGTTCGCCATGAGGATCGGCAGGTTGCGCAGCTGGCTCGCCTCGTCCTCATCCTGGGTTGTCTTGCGGATCTTGTAGCGCGAGAGCACCTTCTGGTGGCGCTCCACGATCAGCTGCGCCTCGTCCTTGGCGACCGCCGCTTCCGTAGGTCGCGCTCCCTTGGAGCGGTGCAGCGCGCGCCGCATGCGCAGCGCGGCGAACACCGGGTTGGTCGGTTTCTCTTCCCGCAGCGCCGACACGGACCTGATGCGCTCGTTCGGCACGCCCTGTCGAGCGGCGCCGCGTCAGAGGGTGAGCACAGCGCCGAGCGCACAGCCAAGGGCGTCGGGGCGGACGGACGCACCGCGTGGGTGAAGGCCTGCGCCATCGAGTACGACAGAGCATCGCGCGAGATGCTCAGGCGCTCCGGTGCGTATGGAACGATCGACGCGGCCGTCGGTCTGTTCTGGTACTGCGTCAGCCGCGCAATGATGGTCTTGCGCGCCGGGGAGCTCGGAGTGCTAGGCGGCGACTGAGCCGCCGGTGCAGCGGCCGCCTGCGCCTCCATGGCTATCAGCTGCGATCGTGGCGTCGCTCCCTCGCCAGCTCCAGGCGTGAGGACTTGCTGTTGCTACCGCCGTCGTCGCCGCCGGCTCTGTCTTGCTCACGGAGACCGCGGTTGCTCCCCTCCGCTCTCTCGTTCGCGCACGCGCGTGACGGCGGAAACGAGCGACCAGGCCAAGGCTAGACAGACAGCTCGCGCCACTCCATGCAGCCGCCTGAAATAGCCGTCACAACTTGTCTCCGCGCCGAGAATAACGCCGCGAAACTCGCCAAGGCTGGTGCAGGCTGGAGCTCCCATGCGACGTACATGCGGACTTGGAGGCTTCAACACCAACGTTGAAGCGTTTGTGGCAATGATACCGGTACGACACCGGGAGAGCTCCGACACAATACCGGTATAGTACCGTTCGTCAGTTTCCCCCTTATGCCGCGTGACATCCTTGCGGAGGAGCCTGGCGCGGCGACCTCCTCGTCCGCCGAGACGAGCAGCGCGCTCGCAGAGCAGGAGCGGCGCCAGACGAGCTCGTTCCCCCACTCGGGCGGCGGCAGCGTGTCGTGCTTCAGGCGGTCTTTCTCTTGGTGCCCTCCCGGTCTCTGTCGGTGCTGCGGATCGTCCGCAATCGGTAGTCCCCGGTCGCAATGCTCAAGAAGAAGGAGAAGCTCGAGCAGATGCGCGAGCTCGGCCGCGGGAGCATCACCAAGGGACTGAGCTTCCTCCGCAACGCCAGCGCCGGGGCGCCGACCGCTGGGATGCTCGAAGCGGGCGAGGGCGCGGCGGGGGAGGCTGCGGAGAGCGCTGCAGACGCCGCCGGCGCCGCGCCGGACGCTTCGAGCGCCGCGGACGCCTCGAACGGCCCGGCGCGCCTGTCGTACGAGGAGCTGGTGGCGCTGAGCATGAAGCTGACGCGGCAGAATAAAATGATGAAGGCCCAGTTCCAGAAGATGCAGGCGCGGATGGCCGCGCTGGCGACCAAGGAGGCCGACTGCGCCGTGCTCTCGGCGTTCGTGGGCGACGTCGTGGGCGTCGACCTGGCCGCGTGCCACGCGCTGGAAAGGAAGCACGCGGCCACAGGGGACGCGGCGGAGTCGGCGGATCTGCCGCGCAGCGTGTATGACGCGCAGCAGCTGCGCGAGCGCTTCGAGATCCAGTTGGCGCTGTGGGAGAGCGAGTGGCGCGCGCAGAGCGGGGTGGCGGAAGCGGAGGCGGAGGCGGAGACCCCGAGCGCGGAGGCCGCGGCTGCGGTCGCGACCGGGGACTTGTTGTCCTTCTCGCCCGTCGCGGCTGCGGCTGCGGCTGTCGCGCCGACGTACGAGCAGGTGGATCTGCTGGGACCGGACGCCGGCGCTGGGAGCAGTGGCTCGACCGCCGCGAACGGTGTGGTTGTCGTGGAGCAGCAGCTCGAGGAGGCGACCAAGCAGCTGGAGCGCATGCAGCAGCAGCTGCGCGCAGACGCGGAGGAGAGCGCGGCGCTCCACGAGAAGCACAAGGCGCTGCTGGCGCGGCAGAGCAGCGAGATCAGCGCGCTGGAGGGCGAGAAGAGGGAGCTCCAGAGCCGCATCGAGGCGCTGGAGGAGCGCCAGCGCGAGCTCCAGCGCCGCGAGGGCGAGGCAGATCAGCTGAGGCAGCAGCAGGAGCTGCTGGCCGCTGAGCAGAGCGAGCTGCAGGACGCGCTGAGGGCGGCGAGGGACCAGGCGGCGGCGGCGGAGCGCTCGTCGGCCGAGTCGCTCGCGCTCGTGGACGAGCAGAAGCGCGTAGAGGCGGATCTCCGCGCGCGGCTCGACGCGTCGGCCGCAGAGCTGGCAACCGTGACGGCGCAGCTGGAGCAGGCGCGGGCCGCCGCAGTCCTAGCAGCGCCGGACGCCGAGAGCGCCGAAGACGACGGGTCCGGGGAGGACCTCGCTGCTGCGACTGCGGCTGCGGCCGCCGCCTCGCTCGACGAACAAGTGGCCGCGCTGCAGGCGTCGCTCTCGGCGCGGCAGGCGGAGAATGGCACGCTGACGGCCAAAGCAGACGCGCTCGAGCAGGCGCAGGCCGCTGCGGTCGCCGCGAGAGACGAGCAGACCGCCGCCGCCGCCTCGCTCGGCGCACAAGTGACCGAGCTGCGCGCATCCCTCGTGAAGCTCGAGGCCGAGAGGGACGCGCTGGCGGCAGCGGCGAGCTCCCGGGACGCCTCGCGAGACGCGGACGTGTCGGCGGAGCTGCATGCGGAGCTCGAGCGCGTCAAGCTCTCGCGCGCGGAGGACGCGCACGCGATGCGCCAGCTCCAAGGTGAGTCCGGCGCCGCCACCCGGCGCGAGCACGCTTGGGCGACGCGCGCTGGCAACTGACGTCGCGTGCTGGACGCGCAGAGCAACTGGGGAAGGCGACGGAGCAGTTGGGCGAGGCGGCGCACAGCGCGGAGGAGCGCGCGGCGCTGGTCGCGACGCTCGAGGCGGACGTGCAGCAGCTAGTCGCGCAGCTCGCGACGGCCAAAGAGGAGCTGGACGCGGCGTCGGAGGCGCGCGCGGCGCTGGAAGAGCAGGTGCAGGCGCTGGCAGACGCTAAGGAGGCGCTGGATGAGGAGCTGGCCGTGCTGCGGCGCGACTCGCAGGCGAACCTGGCGGCCGCGCTCGCGCAGGCTGAGGCCGGCAAGGCGACAGCCGAGGCCGAGGCGAAGCGGGCGGCGGAGGAGCGCGAGTACATGGCGGCGAAGCTCGAGGCGCTCATCAAGGAGCTGGAGGAAGCGTCGACGCGCGCGGAGGAGGCGCAGGCGGCGCTCGGCGCCAAGGAGAAGCAGGCGGAGAAGATGGCGGCGTCGCAGACGGCCATGACGAGCGAGCTGATGGATCTGCAGCGGCAGCTCGCGGGCATGCGCGAGGACCTGGCGATGGCCGCCGAGGGACTCGAAGCGCACGCGCTCAAGGCGGAGCGCAGCGAGCAGGCGCGCGCGGCGGCGGCGGCGCAGCTGGAGGCGCTGCGGCGCGAGGCGGAGGCGCTGCGGCGCGAGGCGGAGGCGCTGCGTGGCGAGAAGGAGGCGGCCGTCGCCGAGGCGCGCGCGCTGGCGAGCGAGCTCGAGGCCGCGCGGACGCGCGAGCGCGAGCTCGAGGCGGTCGCGGGCCAGCAGACGACCGAGCTGGGCAACCTGAGCGTGGACCTGGCCGAGACCAAGAAGGCGCTGTCGGACCGCATGGCGCTGGCGGCGCGCCTGCAGACGGAGAACATGGGCATCGCCGGCAAGCAGGCGGAGCAGGCCGCGCTGATCGAGAGCGCGCTGCGAGAGGCGGCGGCCAGCCGCGAGCAGCAGCGCGCGCTCGAGGCGGCGGCGGCGCGCGCGCGTGCAGAGCAGCAGGAGAGCGCGCGCGAGGTGGAGGCGCTGCGCGGCGAGATGGAGGCGCTGCGCGGTGAGGTGGGCGAGCGCAAGCGCGAGGCGGACGCGGAGCTGGCGGCGGCCAAAGCCGAGCTGGACGAGGCGCTGGCGGCGGCCAGGGCCGAGTGCGCGCGCGAGGTGGAGCGCGTGGAGGCCGAGAGCAGGCACAAGTCCAAGCTCGCGCGGCAGGTGGTGCTCGAGAAGGAGAAAGAGGCCGAGGCGCTGCGCGCGCGCGGCCGCGCGCTCGAGGAGGACGTGCGCTCGGGCGAGGCGGCCAACCGCAAGATCTTCGAGCTGGCGCAGCTGCAGGCGAGCCGCGAGGCCGACATGCGCGCGCAGGCGGCGCAGCTGCAGGAGGCGCTGGCGCGCGCCGAGGCGCTGCGGCGCGAGCTCGAGGCGCAGCGCGCGGAGAACCGGACGCAGGCGGCGGAGCTGACGGCGCTGCTGCAGACCCAGCGGCGCGAGGGCGTCAACATGGAGTACCTCAAGAACGTCGTGGTGCAGTACATGTCGTTCCGGCCGGGCTCGTCGCAGCAGCTGCGGCTCGTGCCCGTGCTCACGACGCTGCTGCAGTTCACGCCTCAGGACGTGCGCGAGATCCAGCAGGCCGCGGCCAGCCGACGCAGCGGCTGGGCGGCCTGGGGCGGCGGCAGCGGCGGGCCCAGCGACAAGGAGTTGCGGCCGCTGCCGGTCCCGCTGCCGTCCGCCGCCGGCGCCGCCACCGGTGCGACCTCGGCGCAGGCGTCGGCCCCGCGGACGGCCGCCGGCATCGACGCGGCGCTGGCGCAGGCGGACGCGTCGGCGCTGCTGCCGCACGCGTCGAGCGAGAGCGCCGACTTCTAGTCCGGAGCGCGAGAGCCAGCAGGAGCGAGCGTGTTGATCCGAGTCGGCGACTGCCGCGACTGCTACTGCGGCGGCTGCTGCTGCTGCGGCGGCGGCGGCGGCTGCTGCGTGAAGTTGATGCTGTACGAGCCCGTGTTGGGGTCCTGCACCATCTGGAAGTTGTCCGTGCTGAGCCCGAACTTGCCGAGCAGCGTGTTGCCGAACCCCTTGAGCTTGTCGAGCATCTCGGCCTTCATCTTCTCGCGGCGCTCCTCCACGACGCCCGCGAGCCGCGCGCGTCCCGCCGCCGCCGCGCGCGACTCCGGGCTCTGCTCGAGCACCGCGTCGTAGTCGGCCAGCGCCTCCTCCAGCCGATCCAGCCGCTCCAGCGCCTCGGCGCGCCGCAGCCGCGCCTTGACGTACGCCGGTGACAGCGCCACCGCCTGCGAGCAGTCCTCCACTGACTCGTCCGTGCGTCCCTGTCGCCGGTCGGCCCGTCACCCGCGTCGTCAGTCGCGTCCCCTCCCTCCCTTTGCTCACCCCCTCGCCCGCCTACTCACCAGCTTGAGCAGGCACGCGGCGCGGTTGCTGAAGTACACGGCCTGCATAGAGAGCCGCAAGCGAGCGAGCGAGCGGTTCGCGTGAGTCTCCGAGCTAGAGCGCGGACCAAGGAGCCGCCGGCCTGCGCGAGCCAGACGCAGACGCAGCAGACGCAGCAGACGCACGCGGTCGTGGGCGAGCGCGTCGTCGTCCGCCGGGCACAGCTTGAGCGCCGTCGTGTAGCTCTCGATCGCGTCCAGGAACCGCCCGCGCGCGAAGAACCGGTTGCCTAGCTCCTTGGCGCGCGCGGCGCCGCCCGCGTCCTCGCGCTCGCGCTCCTGCGCGTCCAGCACCAGCCGCGCGAGCTGCGCCTCGAGCGCCTCCTCCGCTGGCTGCTGCTGCGGCGGCGGCGGCTCGTCCTCTGCAGCTGCGGCCGCCGCCGCGCTCTTCGGGTGCGTCGGCGGGTAGTGCGTCTCCTCCTCGAGCACCTCGAAGCGCGCGTCGTCCGCCATGACCGTCGGTCACTCTCGCTCGCGCGTTCTCCCGGTCGCGCGCCAACTGGCAAGAGCGCTCATTCTCGAAGCGGAATCGTCGTATCTCCTAGCTCACTGAGCTGTGTTCATCCACCGCACTGATTATTCCCACATCCTTCTGAGCGTGCTGCGTAATCAAGGGACCTGCCGCTTTGGCCCAGAGCGCAAGCATCGACCAAGTGAGCTGCTGCGAATGCGTGCTCGCTCATGGCTGCACGTTGCTCGCCGTCGCCATGGCCAGCGCCGAAGCGCGCGCGCTGGTACCCACCGCCGAGAGAGCCGGCGTCGCCTCACTTCTTCTTGCCTGCCTTGCCTGCCTTGCCCTTCTTGCCCTTCTTGGTCTTGGCCGCCATCTTGGCGAACTCGCGGCGCGCCAGCACGCCGCGGTACACCTTCTGGATGCGCGTGGCCGCGCCGTGGATGAACTGGTGCGGCGCCGCAAGCGACACAACACGCACACGCCGTCAGAGCCGCCGCACCGAGCGCGCCGCACACCTCGCACCACACGCCTCGCGCACGCACCTGCTGCTTCTCACGCTCGCGCGCGCGGATCTGCTCCAACACGCGCTCCTCGGCCTCGATGCGCGTCTGCTCCTCGTCGATCTGCGCGCGCGGCAAGGAGAGGAGCACGGCGTGAGTCCCGGCAGCGACCGCCTCCGGCCTAGGCCACGTCTCCGGCCTAGGCCACGTCTCCGGCCTAGGCGCGCGCGAGACACCACCTTGATGAAGTGCTCGTGCAGCTCCTGGCACGCGGCGGTCTCGACCTCGAGCGCGCGCGCGACGGTCTGTGTCTCGGTCTCGAGCGCTGCCATGTCCGCGTCGAACTTGTCCACGACGGCCGCCACCTCGGCCGCAGCCTTGCTCTTGCGCTTGCGTAGCCCGTCCTCGGCCTCCTGGTGCTCCTGCGCCAACCGCGCCGCTTGCACCTGCAGCGCCGCCGCCTTGTCCAGCAGCAGCTTCATCTCCTGCGAGTGGTGCTCATGCGCCTTGCTCTGAGCCTCTTTGAGCTCCGCCTCGATCACGCCTAGCTCGTGCGTCGCGCTCTGTGGTTGCCATCGTCACGCCCGCGATCGCTCGTTAGCTTATCGCCCGCTCCCTCCTCCATACCTCCGATCGACCGACCGACGAGCCGATCGACCGACGGACCTGATTCATGCTGCGCAGCTCGCTCCGAAGCTTCTGTACCTGCGCGTCCAGTAGCGCGAGCTCCTCCTCTTTAACGCGGCGCATCTCGGCGAGCTTGTCGCGGATGCCCGCGCGCTCGTCCTCGGCCTGACGCAGCCGACCCTCGGCTACACCCAGTAGTTCTTTCTTGGATTTGGCATCCTCGAGCGAGCGGTCCAGTTGCGCGCGCGCCAGGTCCGTCAGCTCCGACAGCGCGCGCACGAGCGCCTGCAGCGCCTCGGACCGGTCGTGTACACCTGGCGCGCAGTGGAAGAGTGTCTCGACGGCCACGGGGCTGTCGCGCAGCTCGCGGCACAGCGCGCGCACCGTCACGCGCACTTGCTCGGCGATATCCTCGGCGCGCGCGTCCAGCGCGTCCGCCGCCTGCAGGAAGAGCTGCTGCCATCGCCAGTGCTCTCGCAGCAACTCAGCTGCGGCCGGGCAGCGGCCGGAGCGCAGCGCCGCCAGCAGCTCCGCCTGCGGCGCCGCCGGCACGTACGTGAGGTAGTTGAGGCGGTCCAGCAAGTCGCCCATGACGGTCATCATGCGTTGCGACTCGACGTTCGTCAGCTTCTGCATGGCGACTGGCAGCGAGCGAGCGAGCGACGGCAAGCGAGTGGGGACGAGCGAGCGAGCTTGGCGTCGATGCGAGAGCCTCGTGGATGGCCGGACGCGCGCGGTCCGCCTCGGACACGGAGAGAGGGAGGGGCTCGAAGCGGCGCGGCCAGTTGAGTGGCGACTGGCGCGCTGCCGGTTCGGACGCGAGCGCGCGACTCGCGGCAGGAGAGTGCTCGACAGATAAAGAGGAGTCGGAGCCCGGCTCCGAACCGACAGCGAGAGAGAGAGAGAGAGAGAGAGAGAGAGAATGCGTGGAGACCGAGGCTTCCATCGCTCGCATGCGTGTGCTCCGGGACCCGAACAGACTCGCCCTTCCTTCCTCCCAATACGCGGCAGTGTATTGAGCGCGTCCGCCGGTGCGATCAGCTACAAACGCGCGCCATGCACAGCCACGCACTGCATGCCCATCGCGTCTATCGAGAGCGCCACTCTTCCCGCTCGGTCCCCGCGCTGGCCGCAAGTCGTCGACCCAGCATCCAACCAGCGCGCGCGGCCTCTCACTTGTCCTTCTTGCTCTCTCCCTCGTCGCTGCTTCCCTGCTTGGCCTCGTCGCCTGCGCCCGCACGCGCCGCTAGCCACCGCTGGCGCACGACGAGGCTCCAGAGGAAGCAGGGCACGAACGGCGCGAGCACGACGAAGAAACCCTCGACCTGCGGCGAGTAGAAGTGCAGCGCCAGCAGCAGCAGGAAGAGCGCGCTGAAGACGCCGTAGGTACCGGCCACGAAGTTGTAGTTGATCGTCGGCGACGGCGTGAAGAGGCCCATGGCGGCGGCGGAGGCGCCAAGTCTCGGCTTGATGGAGATGCTACGTCGGCCACGTCGCCTCACAGTCGCTTCGAGCGGCCAAACCCTTTCAATAGAGCGCTGGCTGCATAGTCCAGTATTCGGCTGAATACAGCACAGCCACTAAACCCTTAGCAATACGTGAAGCAGTTGAACAAGTATGACTATTGACTTTCAAAATATCTATTCTACTCCTTATTTTGCATACCGGTGTCTAAAATGGTCTAGTTGATCCCGTGCTATTTTCAGCCGCGAAACGACGCGCAAGTGCTGCTTGCAATCGCCGACACGGCTGCGTGCAGCTCAAGACGATCGACGCCAGCGCCTCCAGCTGCGCACCATGAGCACGGCGTGCAAGCTGCTGCGGCTGATCGTCGCGGCGGCAGTGGGCTGCGTCGTCGCCCGCGCCGACAGGTGAGCGGTGGCCCTGAGGACAATGAGAGAGGCTCGCCGTTGCCACGATCTGAGGCGGCACCGGCGATGGAATAGGCCTGTCGCGCGCAACCTCGTCTACCACGTGCAGCCTGGGGAGGAGGCCGTGATCACACTCAAGGGCTTCAATCTCGACGGCAGACCGGTACGTGGCAGCGATCCCTCCAGCCGTACCATCCCCACTGACAGTCCGCCCGACCTGCGCGTCGTGGACCGCAGCTGCAGCTTGCCATCACCTCGCTGCCCAGGAACGGCGACCTCTACCAGCTCTCAGACGTTTTCAGTGACTATGGGTGCGTGTGTGAGGAGCCTCACCGCGGCCGCTGCCAGTCTCATGCGCTCCGGCGAGTTGGCTGATCTTTGCTGCGCTGTCGGGGGACAGCTACGAGCCCAAGCGCGCTGCGACCCCCATCACTACCGTCCCAACGATCGTCACGGGATCCAAGAACCGCCTCGTGTTCCTGCGTGCGCCGTTTGGCGGCTCTCCCTTGAACGCCAAGGTAGATACCTCCCCGCGTCGCCTAGGATTCGCCAAGGGTCTGACCACTACAACGCTCGCGCGGCTCCTGCGATAGTATGCAGAGTTCCGATACACCATGTCAAACGGCGCGGAGACGTCGAAGGAGGGTATTGTGGTCATCACCGCGTCCGAGGCGCTCGTTACAAGCTCGTTCGACCTGGACGCCGACGGCTGGACCATCGTCGGCAACTCAGGCTCCTCGCCATCGGTTCGGACCTCTCCGACGTTCCAGTCAATCTCCCGAGGTCCGCAGCTCAGCTATTACATCTACGGCGTCGACAAGGTCATCCGACCGCGTGTCGACGCCTTTGGGATCGATGGAGACGACTCGCTCCTCTGGTATTTCGACGCTCCGCCCAAGTTCCTCGGGAACCAGTGGGCGGCGTATGGTGGTTCCATCGACTTTGTGCTCTTCTCGGCCGAGGGTAGCTTCGACTCGAGCAGCCTCAACAACGGCGGGCGTGGACACCTCGTCGTGCTCGAGTGCGCCACATGCGAGCAGAACGCTGGCGTGAGGCTCGCCATGCCGCTCGGCTCGGCGTTCACGTACGACGGATCCATCACGCAGTTCCGCCTACCGCTGCTTCCGGACGCCGGCTGGGTCAAGGACCCGAAGAATATCCTCCGACCGTGGACCCCACCGTCCGCCTGCGAACTCGTGCGTGTGCTGTCGGCGCTGACCGCCGTGCGAGTTCTGGGTGACTTCACGCGTGGACACGAGAGCGTCGCGATCGACTCGGTGCAACTCCGCCACGGACCCAGCGGACTGCCCACACAGTGCTACTCGTAGTGGTCGCCCGCAGTGAGCCTTATGCGTCGAGCATGCGGCAATAGAGAGGTATCGCTGCCGGTCGAGTCGGCGGAGCTGGAGCCAGCACCTTGAAGCGCTCACACGTCGCACACGTACTTAGTCCGACGCTCGTAGTACGTCGCGTGCCACCTCACTCTCGGGGCAGATGGCGCGCCAGTAGCATACAAACGCCAAGAGGCTCTCGCACCCGTGACGGAGGAGCGAGGCATGGGCAACGAGAGCTCGACGCTGTCTCCCGCTGGCGCGGCGGCCGCCGAGGAGGGCGGGCTGGCGCTCTACGGCGCGGAGGACGGCGAGTCGGCGACGGAGGGCGACGAGAGCTGCGCGTTCCGCGTGCTGGGCATCCAGGAGCGCTCGCCGGCGGCTGCGGCGGGCTTCGTGTCCTTCTTCGACTTCATCCTCGAGGCCGGCGGCATCCGCCTGGACACCAAGGACTCGACGCTCATGGAGCTCATCGCGCAAAGCGAGGACCGTCCGCTGGACCTGCGCGTGTACAACGTCAAATCGCAGACCACACGCGGTGAGCGCGCGATCTATCGATCAACCTCTATCTGTCTGTCGCGCTGTTGCCGACTGACGCTACCGCTGCCGCTGCGCCAGAGCTGCAGCTTACGCCGAGTCGCCGTTGGCCCGGCAAGGGGCTGCTGGGCGTCACAATCCGCTTTGACTCGTTCGAGGGCGCCGAGGACCAGCTGCTCCACGTGCTGGTGCGTCCACTCGGCGGAAGATCGACGGACTGGCGGACTGACGGACTGACCGAGCGGCCGACTCGCGACCGCGCGCGCAGGACGTGGCGCCCGAGTCACCGGCCGCGCGCGCGGGCTTGCGTGCAGGCTCAGACTACCTGCTGGGCACGCCGGAGCGCGCGTTTCGTGACGCGGACGACCTGCACGACGAGATCCTGGACGCCATCGACGGTTCCTTCCAGTGCTATGTCTACAAGTATGCGCTGCGAGCTCGGCACGATCGTGACGGACCGAGCGAGCGAGCGACTCAGCGACTAACCGGTTGCCTGGCGTGTGCTCCGCCGCAGCGCTGAGGACGATCGCGTGCGCATCGTGTCGATCGCGCCGACCGAACGCTGGGGCGGCGAGGGCGTACTAGGTGCCGAGGTGGGCCATGGCTACCTCCACCGCCTGCCCAGCGCGTGCCGCGGCACCACCGGCGCCTCGGTCGGCTTCGTCACGCTCCCCAAGGACGCCGCCGCCGCCACGGACGCCTACAGTACGTCGCTCGCGGTCGCGGTCGCCCGCCCAGCCGCAGGTCGCAACGCGCGCGGACTGACCTCACCGGCTGGCTATGTGGCTTGGCGCAGTCAAGCCGCGGCCCGTCCCGGCGGCTGAGGACGCCCAGCCAAGCGGAGACGTGGTCCAAGGGGGCGGCGGCCCCGAAACGAGCGCCGAGGACGCTGCCGACGTCGCGTTAGAGGCCGAGGAGCCGCCGGCGGCACCTGCCAGCGGTCACGAGTCGGGCGTGAGTCCGAGCGCGAGCGCAAGCCCGAGCCCGAGCGCGAGCACGAGCCCGAGCCGGGTGCCGCCGGAGGGAGGCGCTGGCGAGCCACCGGGGTCGCAGTCGCGGGCGAGCAAGCTGCGGTACACGGCGCGCACGGACACGCGCTTCCCCATGTCGACCGTCGAAGTGCTCGCCGAGCCGTACAAGCCGTTCTAATAGCCGCGAGCGGCGCTCGCCGGCCGCGCGCCGGCCGCTGGCGAGCCGACCCTCGTGTCCTACCCCGCGGCGTCCTCCTGCTCGGCCTTCTTGATCATCTTGAGGATGGCGCGCGCCGTGTCCTCGCTGCGGGGCACGCCGCGACCGGCCGCGTACATGTCGGCCAGGTTCTTCCAGGCGGCGAGCGAGTCGCGCTCGGCTGCCTCCTGGTAGTAGAGGAAGGCGCGCTCGTAGTCTCGCGGGACGCCCATGCCGTTGAAGTGGATAGCGCCGAGGCAGAGAAAGGCGTCGGCGCTGCCGCGCTCGGCCGCCGCCTCGTAGAAGTGGCGCGCCTGCTGCAGGTCCTTAGCGAAGCCGTCGCTGCCGTGGAAGTACATGTCGGCCATGCAGAAGAGCGCGTCCTCGTCGTACTGCGCCATGGCCGCGTCGAGGTAGGAAAGGAACCGGTCGCGGTCCGGCGCGAGCGCGCCGTCCTCGCTGCCCGACCGGTAGAGCTGCGCGAGGTAGAAGAGCGCGCCGCCGTGCTCGGCCGCGGCCGCGCGCTCCAGCAGCAGCAGCGCGCTGCGCAGGTCCGGCGCGACGCCCAGCTCCTCGTCGCCCTGGTGCAGCAGCTGGCCCATGAAGAGCTGCGCCGCCGCGTCGCCCGCCTCGGCCGCCTGCACGAAGTACGGGATGGCGGCCGCGCGGTTGGCTGGGAAGGGCGGCTCGGCGTGCGCCACGCCCTCGAACAGCATGAGCCCGAGGTTGTAGAGCGCGTCCGCGTGCGGCGCCGGTGCGCGGTGGCTGCGCGCCTGGCCCGCTGCGCGCGGAGATGCCACGCGCAGGTACCAGGCGCTAGCTGCCAGCGCCAGCGGCGGGTCGTGGCTCTGGCACAGATTGCCGAGCACCACGTGCGCGTCGCGGTGACCGTTGTCGGCCGCGCGCCGGATCCACTCGACCGCCGAGGTCGAGTCCGTCTGCCGTGCCGCGTCCGCCTCGCCGCCCTCCTCTCCCACGCGCGCGCGCAGCGGCGGCAGCTCTGCGCTCGGGTCCAGCAGCTCGCGCAGCGCCACGCCGAACGCGCGGTCGAGCTGCTGCGTCGTCGCGCGCGTCACCACGGGCGAATCGGCGGTCGGCGCCGGCCGCTTCCGCGCGGCCTCGGCCCGCAGGTACTCGCGGTACGCGCGGCGCGCGCTCTTGCGGATCTCGCGCAGGTCCCGCGCGTCGTCCGGATGGTTCGAGCGCTGTCGGTTCTGCTCCGCGTCGCGCACGAGCGCACGCGCCTCCTGCTCGCGCGCGTCCTCTCCCTCGCCCTCCTCGTCCGCCTCGCCGTCGTTCAGCAGCAGCGTGCCCAGCAGGAACTGCGCCTCGGCCACGTCCGCGCGCGCCGCCACGCCCAACAGACCCATGGCCGGCGCCATCTCATCCTCGTTGATCAGCTCCTTGGCGCGCTCCAGCGCGGCCCAGCCCTGCCCGTTCGGCCGCCCGTCGGCCCGTCAGGCGATCGCCGCCGCGTCAGCACCGCCTACAGCCGCCTGCCGGGGATACAGCGCCACGGAACGCACCTCTTCGGCGCTCGGGAGTGTCGACAGCAGCGCGCGGGCGCCGCGGAGATCCGGCGTCGCCAGCGCGCGCGGCGGGCAGCGCGCCACGCCGCCGATCGCCCGCGAAGCCAAGCGCGTCAGCCGCAGCATTTTCAATGGCGCTGGTGGTGGGTAAGCGTCCGCTTTAGAGTGGACCACATGAAGCAAGAGCGGACGGGCGGACGCGTCCGCCAGCAAAGCGACCGGATTGGTGGATCGGGCGGAGCAGATCGCCAAAGGTCGCGACGCCGACTGCTGTGGCGACAAGCGATCGAGTGCCATCGTGCTGTGGTCACCGCCGCCTGCATGGCCGTCTCAACGCCACTTCTCCACCCGCGGGTGGAGCTACTGCTCTTGCTGGTAACGGCGACGCTGCTGGCCGTCGGTCCTCACCTGGCCGCCGCGTGCTGCCCCAACGCATGCAGCGGCCACGGACTCTGCTCCATGGGCAATGGCTGCCTCTGCTCATGCTTCCGCGGCTACTTTGGCGGCGACTGCTCACGCCGTAAGGCGCCGCCGAGCACCAGTGTGCTGAGGCGAAGGAGCGAAGGAGCGAAAGAGCGAAGGAACGAGACTGACGCGCGGCGTTGGTCACAGGCGAGTGCCCGATGGGCCTGGCGTGGAACGATGTGGCGATCACGACGGACCGCGCGCACCAGCCCGCTGTATGCTCCAACCGCGGCGCGTGCGACTACTCGACGGGCAAGTGCACGTGCGACGTCGGCTTCACCGGTCCCGCATGCAACCGCAGTACGTCTCTCTACCTGCTCACCCGCGGCCGAAGCTACGACTGGTCGGCGCCGCCTGGGCGACTGACGGTGCGCAGTGAGCTGCCCGAACGACTGCAACAAGCAGGGCGAGTGTCGGTCCATGCGACTGCACGCGGCGCGCAAGGACCGCGGACTCCCGCCCGCCGTCAAGTACGATGTCAACTGGGACGCCGACATGGTGCACGGATGCGCCTGCTACCCGGGCTACTTCGGCGGCGACTGCTCCAAGCGTGCGCACGCGAGCTGACTCGAGGAGCGGCTTCCCTCGGCGCGGACGCTGACGCCGGGCGTGTGCGTGTGTGTGTGTGTGTGGCGAACCGCAGGCCAGTGCCCAACGGGCGACGACCCGCTCACTGGCGCGTCCACGGACACGCTCTTCGGCTTCCAGAAGAACGAGAAGCAGACCGTGTACTGCTCGGCTACGGTGCGCGCCAAGCAATCCGCGCCTAGCAAATGGACTGCCAGATCAACGGACTGACGGACTGGCGCTCGCTGGCAGAGCGGGACACTGACACTCTCGTTCCGCGGACGCACGACCGCGGCCATCAACGCGGGCGACAAGGCGGACGTGGTGAGCGCCAAGCTGAACGCGCTGGCGAGCATCCGCGGCGGCGGCGCGAGCGTCGTCTTCGGCGGCGCGCGCACGACCGTGTGCTCGGCCGACGGCACGTTCACGACCGTCGAGTTCACGCAAAACTTTGGCGCGTACGCACTGTACTTGCCGCTGTGCTGCCCACTGTACTACCAGCGCGGATGAGCCGACGCATGCGCTGACTGACGCGACCGCAGGTTGCCGCTGCTGGTGGCGGACGGCGCCAGGCTGGCGCACGCGGCCGTGGGCAGCGTGCCGGCGCTGAGCGTGACGCGGTCCGAGGCGGGCAGCAAGGAGAACGAGCCGTGCTCGAACCGCGGGCGGTGCGACCAGGCGTCGGGCGTGTGCACCTGCTTCCCGGGCTTCGGCACGAGCGACGGCGCAGGGCGGCCGGGCGACCGCGGCGACTGCGGCGCGCCGGTGCAGGCGGCCGTGACGGCGTGCCCGGGCGAGATCGAGTGCAGCGGGCACGGCTTCTGCTCAGGTGCACCGCAGTTCCGCTGCCTCTGCGCCGCGGGCTTCTGGTCGGGCGACTGCTCGCTGCGCACGTGCCCGCGCGCCGGCGCGTGGTTCGACCAGCCCGCGGCCGCCAACGACTCGGCGCACGCGCCGGCCGAGTGCGCGGGCGTGGGCGTCTGCGACGCCGCGCGCGGCGAGTGCCTGTGCCCGGCGCCCTTCTCGGGCGCGGCCTGCGAGCGCCTGCGGTGCCCGCCGGGGGACGACAACCCATGCAGTGGCCACGGCCGCTGCCTCTCCATGGCCGAGCTGGCCGCGCACTCGCGCGCGCCGGACGGCGACCCGCGGCCCGGCGTCTCGTACGGCGCCGAGCCCAACGCGCCAGCCACCTGGGACGCCGCGCGCATCCTCGGCTGCCTCTGCGACCCGGGCTTCGAGGGCCACGACTGCGCGCGCCGCGTCTGCCCGCGCGGAGACGACCCGCGCACGCCCGGCCAGCGCCAGGAGGTGCAGGTACTCTCGTGCGCGCACGCGGCGCCCACGAGCCTCGCGCTCGCCTTCCGCGGCGCCGCCACCGCGCCGCTGCGCTCGGACGCCTCGTCCGCCGAGCTGCAAGCCGCGCTCGCCGCCCTACCCGCCGTCGGCGCCGTGCGCGTCGCCTTCTCCGCCGGCGCCACGCTCTGCACTTCGCCCGGCGCCGCCGCCAACCGCGCGGCCGTCACCTTCCTCGCCGCGACAGGCGACCTGCCGCCGCTGCGCCTCGTCAACGTCAGCGCCGCCGCCGCCGCGCTGCTCAGCAGCTTCCAGGTCGCCACGGACGGCGCGCTCGACTCCGTGCGCGGCTCGACCGAGGACGCCGAGTGCTCCAACAAGTGCGTCCGCCCATGCTGCCCCCGCCGCCACTCGCGCGCGCGCCGCCTCGACCACGCCTCGCTCACCCCGCCTGTGCATCTGTGTCCATGTCTGTGGCCGGCAGCGGCGTGTGCGACGCGGCTTCGGGGCGATGCGAATGCTTCAGCGGCATGGCCAGCAGCGACGGCGCCGGCGGCCTCGGCCTGCGCATGGACTGTGGCCACGTGCTACCGGTGGAGGACCCGCTGGCGGACAACGTTGGGCTCACGGGCTGACGCACGGACGAATGGACAATTGGACGAATGAACGCAAGACGAGAGCAGGCGACGGAAGGCGGCGGCCGACTCGGCTGTTTACTATACGCGCGCTATATTGTCGCGGGCGTGCCGGCGCCGCGCTCGTCCTGGCCTAGCATCCTCGTCAGTGCATCTCCGTCACCTCGTCCCACTCGTAGCCGAGCACGCGCGCCATGAAGCCAGACTTGGACTCCTTCTGCGCTGAGCGCATCTTGAACACGGCGTGGCACGTGCGGCAGACGCGCTGCGGCTCCTTGGCCGCCTTGCTCGCGGCGGCGCCGCTGCCCAGCGCCGCGCGGCCCGGGAAGTCCTTCGGGAAGCGGAAGAGCTCGACCGTGAACGCCGAGCAGTCCGAGCAGCACACGCGGCCGCAGTGCCGGCAGTGGTGCTTGCGCGCGGCGAACTTGAAGCCCGAGCTGCACAGCATGCACGCGCGGCGCGTCTTCTCGTCAATCCACGTCGGCGGCAGCGTGATGGCGCTGAAGAGCTTCTTGAGGTACTTCTTGTTGGCCACGTCGACGACCAGCCGCCCCTTGGCGTCCGGCTGGTTCAGGCTCGCACCGTGCCGAATGAACGCGCACGCGACGTCGATGAGCTCGCGCTCGACCGACACGTGCAGCAGCGTCGAGCCGTCCGCGAGCGCCACGTTGCCGTCCGCGCCGCGCGAGAGGAAGAGCTCCGTGATGGCCGGGTCCGTCTGCCGCGTCGTCATGATGTGCACCACGAGCGGCGTCTGCAGCCGCGCGTTCACCTTGTTGACCTCGGCGCCGTGCTTGATGAGGTAGTCCACGAGGCGGAAGCCGTTCTTGCGGTCGCGCGACACGGCGAAGTGCAGGCAGTTGTTCTCGTTGCGGTCCGTCAGCAGAATCAGGTTCTCGATCTCCTCCGACTTGCACAGCTCCATCACAATCTGGTAGTGTCCTTTGCGCACGGCCAGGTGCAACGCCGTCTGGTGATGCTTGAGCTCCCGGAAGAGCACGTCTGCCTTGAAGCGCAGCAGCAGCTTGACCGTCGCCGTGTCGCCGCGCTCCACCGCGTCGATCAGCGCCGTGCGTCCGTCCGCGTTCACGATGTTGGGCGTGCAGCCCGCCTCCAACAACATGCGCGCGATGCGGTGGTCGCGCGACAGGTGCAGCGGCGTGTTGCCGTCGTCGTCCTGCACCAGCACGTCGGCCTCCCAGTCCAGCAGGATGCCCACCACCTCCACGTTGCCGTAGTGCGACGCCGTGTGCAGCGGCGTGCGTCCGCGCCGGTTGCGCGCGTTGATATCCGCGCCGTTCTGCAGCAGCTTGAGCACATCCTGCTCGTGGCAGCAGTTGGCCGCCACGTGCAGCACCGTGTCGCCGGGCTCCATCGCCACCTGCCGCGGCCCGTTGCCAGTCGCGTCGAACGTCGCGCGCGGGTCGTCCAGGTCCGGGCTGAAGTCCTTTGTGAACCGGAAGCGCGACGCGCGCGCGGCGCGAGTGCCGCGGCCCGGCTGCGGCGTCGCCATCAACGACTTGTTCTCGTCCGACGAGTCATCCGACACGGGGTCCGACACGCGCGCCTTCATCTGCCGCAGCCGCTCTGCCTCTTCAGCCTCCTCCTTCAGCTTCGTGCGGCGCGCGCGGTCCTCCGCCGCCTTGCGCGCGCGGTCCTCCGCCTCTAGCCGCTCACGTTCCTCGCGCGCGAGCTTGGCGCGCCGCGCCTCCTCCTGCCTTCGCTTCTCTGCCTCCTCGCGCCGCTTCTTCTCGCGCAGCGCCTGGAAGCGGCAGCGCGTGATGAAGCCGCGCACAACCTTTTGCACGATCACGACGCTGAGCTTGGCGCGCTCGTACTGCCGGCGAGCGAGGAAGCCGCGCGCGACAGCCTGGATGAGCACCACGAGCTCGCCGTAGCGCTTCGCCAGCTGCGCCTCGACGAACTGGATTGCCGACCGACGGAAGAAGACACGCGTGAGACCCACCTGGATGCCCACGCCCGTCGCCAGCACCTCCTCCAGGTCCTTCGACTCGCTGTTCGCGACTAGGTCGGGGTACCGGGCGACATACGCGCGGCGCAAAAAGTCCGTAAGCAGCGCCGCCGCCTCCTTGCGCTCGTCCGCATCGTACGCATCGTCCTTGCCCGCCTCCTCCGGCAAGCGCCGCAGGTATGAGCCGTTCGCGAGCGGACGGTAGCGCTGGAGGAACTGCTGGTGGTAAATACGCACGGGGTACCCAGCGCGGTTGACGCGCACGGCCTCAAGCACACCGCCGGCCTTCAGCTGGTCGCACACGCGCTTGAACACGAACTCGTCCGCGCGCGCGTGGTCGTTCGGCTTGATGCAGCGCACGTAGTGGCACGAGGTCACGTTGATCGTCTCAATGAGCTGGCGAAGCTGCGTGCGGAACTGAGCCCCCAGACTCTGCTTGGCGTTCGCCGCAACGCTGCCTGCGCGACCCTTCATTGCCGGGGCCGACGACTTGCGGCGCGCGATGGCGTTCTGCACCTCGTTGCCGACCTTGATGAGCTCGCGAACGAACTCCGGTGACGACGGCCGCTGCATGAGGTTCGTGATCTCGGCGTAGAGCACATCCTTGTTCTTCTCACAGAAGCCGAATGAGTCGTACGTCACGCGGCCGGCGTAGTGATGGACCACGAACAAGTGGTTGGCCTTCTCCGTCTTGCTGGCACTGAAGTGGTCGTTCTTATCGTGCTGGCGGTACAGCTTCCGCGAGAAGTTCTGGTCGTTGCCCTGCGGCACGACGCACTCTTCGTCGAGTGCCGGCAGGATACCGAATGGCTTGGCCTCGATCAGCGCGATGCACGGCGCATTGTCCGGGAAATTGATGAAGCTCCACGAGATCTGCTCGCGCTCGTACGTCTCTTGCTCCAGGCGCAGCACCGTCAGGTTGAAGTGCTGCTGCAACGTCTCGTTCGCGTAGTTGATGCAGAGCTGTTCGAACGAGTTGTGCGCCAAATCCTCGAACCCGAAGATGTCCAGCAGACCGATGAACGAGGTCGAGTCCGAGTCCTGGCACGAGACCGTGTCGTTGATGCGGGTGACCAGCCAGTCGAACAGCTTGCCGTACATGTAGCGCGCGAACGCGTCCCGGGTGTTCTCCGCTTCGTTCGCGGGCAGCGAGATCGAGTACTTTTCGTCACGCGCGGCCGTGATCTGGCGGTGGCACAGCGCCTGCTCCAGCGTCTCGCGGTCGCAGCCGAAGAACGACAGCACGACGTCCATCGACTTGGTGCTCTGCTTCGAGTCCGACAGCTTGGAGCCATCGGCCCCCGATGCATGGTCGACGTCGTCGAACTCAAGGTTGCCCAGGTGCAGCAGCACCGCCACGGTCGCAAAGATGCTCTCCATCTGTTCGTCGTCGAACCCCATCGTGCGCATGGCGCTCTTGAGCACGCGGAACTGCTCGGCGTCGTCCACGCCGTCCCGGCGGGTCACGCACGTGCTCTGGTTCAGGTAGTGGAAGCGCTTAGGAGCCATAAGCTGCCAGCGCTCTTTCTCCACCGACGACGCGCCAGCCAGCATCTCGTAGAACACGTGATAGTTGCGCTCCGCCTCAGCCTGATACGCGAGGCGCACCTTCTCAAGCAGGTACGTCTGGATGGACGCGCCGACAAGCTGGATCTTGCCGTTCGAGTTCGGCTTCGACGAGAACTCCATCTTGATGAACTTGCCGAAGCGGCTCGAGTTGTCGTTGCGGATGGTACGCGCGTTACCGAACGACTCGAGAATCGGGTTGGAAGACAGCACCTGGTCCATGATACTCGTGTCGCCCGCCAGCATGCTGGGCGTGGACGATTTGCGCCGCGCGCTGATCGCCGAGTTCGAGAGCACGACCTGCTGCGAGATGTTCGCCAGGTACTGCATGATGAACTTGGTGCTCTCCGTCTTGCCCGCGCCACTCTCGCCGCTGACCAGAATCGACTGGTTGTTCTGCGCGCCACGGCCCTTGCTCCCGCCGGTCAACGGGCTCGCGAGCGACCGGTAGGCCTTGTCAGCGACGGCGAATACGTGCGGCGGCATGTCGGCCAGTTCGTGGCCCAGCTCGCGCTTGTCGCCGTGCCGAATGTACTTCCGGACCACCTTGTCCGAGTAGATGCCGATGTTCTTGAACGGGTTAAGCGCCAGCAGGATCTCGCCCGTG